>JAKCPI010000780.1:0-91135 GCA_023213315.1 Euborellia annulipes
AGAAAGCGTCATTTTAAATTTTATTAAAATCGAATGAAAAATAAATTTCAGGGGGGTCAGGGGGGTGATTGAACTTTCTGATGTCTAAAATACCATTTTTCAATTATTTACACCCTAAGAAAGCGTCATTTTAAATTTTATTAAAATCGAATGAAAAATAAATTTCAGGGGGGTCAGGGGGGTGATTGAACTTTCTGATGTCTAAAATACCATTTTTCAATTATTTACACCCTAAGAAAGCGTCATTTTAAATTTTATTAAAATCGAATGAAAAATAAATTTCAGGGGGGTCAGGGGGGTGATTGAACTTTCTGATGTCTAAAATACCATTTTTCAATTATTTACACCCTAAGAAAGCGTCATTTTAAATTTTATTAAAATCGAATGAAAAATAAATTTCAGGGGGGTCAGGGGGGTGATTGAACTTTCTGATGTCTAAAATACCATTTTTCAATTATTTACACCCTAAGAAAGCGTCATTTTAAATTTTATTAAAATCGAATGAAAAATAAATTTTAGGGGGGTCAGGGGGGTGATTGAACTTTCTGATGTCTAAAATACCATTTTTCAATTATTTACACCCTAAGAAAGCGTCATTTTAAATTTTATTAAAATCGAATGAAAAATAAATTTCAGGGGGGTCAGGGGGTGATTGAACTTTCTGATGTCTAAAATACCATTTTTCAATTATTTACACCCTAAGAAAGCGTCATTTTAAATTTTATTAAAATCGAATGAAAAATAAATTTTAGGGGGGTCAGGGGGTGATTGAACTTTCTGATGTCTAAAATACCATTTTTCAATTATTTACACCCTAAGAAAGCGTCATTTTAAATTTTATTAAAATCGAATGAAAAATAAATTTTAGGGGGGTCAGGGGGTGATTGAACTTTCTGATGTCTAAAATACCATTTTTCAATTATTTACACCCTAAGAAAGCGTCATTTTAAATTTTATTAAAATCGAATGAAAAATAAATTTCAGGGGGGTCAGGGGGTGATTGAACTTTCTGATGTCTAAAATACCATTTTTCAATTATTTACACCCTAAGAAAGCGTCATTTTAAATTTTATTAAAACCGAATGAAAAATAAATTTCAGGGGGGGGCAAGGGGGGTGATTGGAGCTTTCTGAGGTCTAAAATACCATTTTTCAATTATTTACACCCTAAGAAAGCGTCATTTTAAATTTTATTAAAATCGAATGAAAAATAAATTTCAGGGGGGTCAGGGGGGTGATTGAACTTTCTGATGTCTAAAATACCATTTTTCAATTATTTACACCTAAGAAAGCAACATTTTAAATTTTATTAAAATCGAATGAAAAATAAATTTCAGGGGGGGAGCAGGGGAGTGATTGAACTTTCTGGGGTCTAAAAATGCACCATTTTTCAATTATTTACACCCTAAGCAAGCAACATTTTAAATTTTATTAAAATCGAATGAAAAATAAATTTCAGGGGGGGGGGCAGGGGGGTGATTGAACTTTCTGGGGTCTAAAATACCATTTTCAATTATTTACACCCTAAGAAAGCAACATTTTAAATTTTATTAAAATCGAATGAAAAATAAATTTCAGGGGGGGGGCAGGGGGGTGATTGAACTTTCTGGGGTCTAAAATACCATTTTTCAATTATTTACACCCTAGGAAAGCGTCATTTTAAATTTTATTAAAATCGAATGAAAAATAAATTTCAGGGGGGCAGGGGGGTGATTGAACTTTCTGGGGTCTAAAATACCATTTTTCAATTATTTACACCCTAAGAAAGCAACATTTTAAATTTTATTAAAATCGAATGAAAAATAAATTTCAGGGGGGCAGGGGGGTGATTGAACTTTCTGGGGTCTAAAATACCGTTTTTCAATTATTTACACCCTAAGAAAGCGACATTTTAAATTTTATTAAAATCGAATGAAAAAATAAATTTCAGGGGGGTCAGGGGGGTGATTGAACTTTCTGGGGTCTAAAATACCATTTTTCAATTATTTACACCCTAAGAAAGCAACATTTTAAATTTTATTAAAATCGAATGAAAAATAAATTTCAGGGGGGGTCAGGGGGGTGATTGAACTTTCTGGGGTCTAAAATACCATTTTTCAATTATTTACACCCTAAGAAAGCAACATTTTAAATTTTATTAAAATCGAATGAAAAATAAATTTCAGGGGGGTCAGGGGGGTGATTGAACTTTCTGGGGTCTAAAATACCATTTTTCAATTATTTACACCCTAAGAAAGCAACATTTTAAATTTTATTAAAATCGAATGAAAAATAAATTTCAGGGGGGTCAGGGGGTGATTGAACTTTCTGGGGTCTAAAATACCATTTTTCAATTATTTACACCCTAAGAAAGCAACATTTTAAATTTTATTAAAATCGAATGAAAAATAAATTTCAGGGGGGGGGGGCAGGGGGGTGATTGAACTTTCTGGGGTCTAAAATACCATTTTTCAATTATTTACACCCTAAGAAAGCAACATTTTAAATTTTATTAAAATCGAATGAAAAATAAATTTCAGGGGGGTCAGGGGGGTGATTGAACTTTCTGGGGTCTAAAATACCATTTTTCAATTATTTACACCCTAAGAAAGCATCATTTTAAATTTTATTAAAATCGAATGAAAAATAAATTTCAGGGGGGTCAGGGGGTGATTGAACTTTCTGGGGTCTAAAATACCATTTTTCAATTATTTACACCCTAAGAAAGCAACATTTTAAATTTTATTAAAATCGAATGAAAAATAAATTTCAGGGGGGTCAGGGGGGTGATTGAACTTTCTGGGGTCTAAAATACCATTTTTCAATTATTTACACCCTAAGAAAGCAACATTTTAAATTTTATTAAAATCGAATGAAAAATAAATTTCAGGGGGGTCAGGGGGGTGATTGAACTTTCTGGGGTCTAAAATACCATTTTTCAATTATTTACACCCTAAGAAAGCGTCATTTTAAATTTTATTAAAATCGAATGAAAAATAAAAAAAATAAAATTTTAGGGGGGGGGGGCGCAGAGCGGAAAAATCTTTTCAAATGTCGAATTGTTAGGGGGAGGAAGAGTTTTTATTTTTCATTTTAAAGATTTGATAAATATATTTTTCATAAAGCGAGTTAGATCCTGTTTTCCAATGCTTTGCTATGGGGTAATTGATAACCCCCAAAAAGGGGGGGGTTCCCTACCCCTAATTCGATATAATGATAGCCTAAAACCACCCCCGGAAAATTCCCTACCCATTAAAAAAACTCCATGAAAATCGGTCCAGTAGTTTCGGAGTCTATGCGTTACAAACAGACAGACAGACAGACAGACAGACAGACAGACAGACAGACAGACAGACAGACAGAGATTGTCTTTTATATAATAGTATAGAAATTGGACATTTTCATTTAAGAATGAAACGCAACATCATTCAAATGAGTGCCACGGCTGGCTAGACAGTACCCCATCCGATCAACCCATTTGTGTGGGTGCCGTTCGTATGAATGGCAGCTCCGGGAAGGCCAATTGACATCAGCATTTCGGCTGATTATTCGATTTCCAATCGGATGGGGTACTGTCAATCCTGCAGTGGCAGTCATTTGAATGATGTGTTTCATTCTTAAATGAAAATGTACAAACTCTCTAATAAACTCCTAATTATGAAAAAATATTAATTGATTTTTTTTTGCGTTTTTAGAAAGTTAGATAGGTCTACGATTGGGAAAATGGTCCAAACGAGAGGGCCTTTAGCGGGCTGTTCAATAGAACATGAGGGTAGATATATCAGAATAACGTTTTCTTTATAAAAGTGATTAAAACGTAGAACAGAATTAATTATTAACTTTGCACAAAACATCTGAAAGGACAACTTTGAGTGGAGAGCTTCCGGGAAGAGCTTAATCCTTTGATGCTAGGGTACTTAGATTTTAATTAGGCCTATATCAACGTGTTTGTCCTGGCTTTCATTTAACGAATCATGTTTACAAATGCCCTCTTCAGGCCAAGGGGAGAAATTAATATGAAATTTAAATACAAGCATATATCGGGGGGAACCAATGGGAAACAAGTCAGAGACGTTGTGCGAATAGAATCATTATTTGAGCTGTATATTTTGAAAGTTTGAAAATGAAATATTGCTAAATCGTTTTGTAAAAGAAATTAATGTATCATGACAAATTTTTATTTCAATTGAATTGGCTAGCAATTAAATATGATTAGTACCCCGTATGTCCTGCCACTGGACCACAGCACGGCATTCGGTTATTTGAATTCACTTAGACTGCTATTTGGACCTAAATCCTAACCTCAATTTTCTCCGACCATGCACAGTCTAAATAGAAAAATTGAGAAGACCTCTCAAATATGCAATTAATAAATAAGAAATAAATATCGCGTCCGGATCCGTGAAGAAAATTCATACAATTTAATATTCATTAATACAAATAGCTGACAAAAGACAGGGCGCCGCCGGGAGTCGAACCACGGATCTACCGATTCGTACTCAGTGTGCCCTATTATCTTTTGTCGGCTATTTGAATTAATGATTAGGCTATTAAATTGTATAAATTTTCTTCACGGATCCGTATATATAGCCATATATATATATATATATATATATATATATATATATATATATATAATTTCTTATTTATAAAATAAATCGAAACGGTGTCTAAATGGTCCCCGATGCCGAAAAAGTCCTTGAAAAAAAAAAAGTTCATAAGAGTCCATGAACCAGGAGATACAAAATATCCCGAAGTTGTCCAGAAAATAATAGTATAGAATATTGAATTGAAAACCAAGAGCGGATACAGGGGGGGGGGTAAAGGGGGTAATTACCTCTTCCCTCGAGATTTGAAAAAAAAATACTTTTTTTCGAAAAAAAATTTATTTTTAATGTAAAATTTTAAAAATTAATACTTAAAAATTTGATTTGTATTTATTTATATTCTGGCAAACAAGTACAGAAAGCGCCTTTAAATTAGCGAAATTAAGAAAAAATTGTGTGCCACCAGATTACCCCCCCCCCTCTTCGAGAAACACCTCTGGATCCGCTCTTGATGCAAACTATCAACCGTAGGCTCTAGTTTAAACATTATGAATGTATAAAAATTAAAAAAAATGAAATTAAAAACACTAGACAGCCTATTTATTAATATTTTTGAAATTTATGAAAGTAAGAAGTTCAACTAAAAGTCTGACCATTGAATGAGAAAAATCATTCTGAATACTCTCAGTGGAGATCCAGAGTTATAAAATATTGAATATATATAGTAAGGGATGAAAGAAAGAGCAGTTGCAGCTAGTTTTATTTCGTTTTGTCAGGCACTTCAAGCCGACGTTTCGGTCAGATATACGACCACCCTCAGGGCTTAAGTATGTCAACAAAAATCCTCAAAAGGTCGAATGGTGCAATTAAGTAAAAGATTTTTCGCCGTTAAATAAGGACCAAATGCTATGAGTCAAGGCTGAGAGTGAAGTGCCTAATAAAACGAAATAAATCTAGCTGCAACTGCTCTTTTTTTCATCCCTTACTACCGGATCTATTCAGCTAACCACCCCACACTATTGAATTTGTCATCTCAGTGAATAGTTTAAGTCAATTTTTGTCCAAAATGAGTTAAGTGACCTAAGATATCAGGGAGGTGTTTTCTTCGTTGTAGTATATAAGTGGGCAAGTCAGGGGCTGGCTCTAAACATATTTATGAAGGTGTGCATTTTTACTTTCTCTTACCTCTATATATATGTTAATATATAGAGAGAGAAAGTATTGTATTCATGTCAAAAATTCGATGTCAAGATTTTGACGGATATACACGTTTTGAGGTCCCCTGAATCTAAAAAGTGGTTTTCGCGACATGGTCTGTCTCTCTGTCTGTCTGTGTGTCTGTCTGTGAACAAAATATCTCAAGAACGAAAAGAGCTAGGAGGTTGAAATTGTATATTTAAGTTAGGCACCCCCATGGGACGTGACACGAAGCTTTTGAACAAAATCGACCAAAGAGTACTAGTACTTTACTGATGCACTTTTTCAGTTTTTTTCGATTTTATTAAAATTCGCTTCAACGATTTTGATTAAAATTCAAAAATCAATTATTTTTTAGATGCTCTTTAAAATGTATATTCTCATTTTGTCATTTAAATCTTCTGAAGACCACTTTACTCTTGTACTCCATAGAAAAGATAGGAGAAATGGTTGCCATGGTAACAAAATATAAATATTTTCCCATACTTATAAATTGTACATCTTGAAAATCGAATGTACCTTACTGTCGGAAACTAAATACATGTCGACAAAAAATCTGGTGTGACAAGCACAGTACACAACTTTCGATTACCGAAGGTAAGAGAAAGTTGTGTGCTGTGCGCCAGTCACACCAGATTTTTTGGAAGGCAATCTAAATCTTCAGTTTTGTACACTTTGAAAGTCGTGCCCTGAAAAATAAGCAACTCACTGGGCTGCCAGATATAGGTCAATCCAGTGGGAGCAAATATGTCCAAGACAATGGCAAATTAAAAAAAATAATATTTTACCAGAAGCGGTGTTCTAATAATGGCAGAAAATACTAAAATAAAACTTTCAGTGGAAAAGGATTTTATTTGCTACTCTCTCTAAACCGATCAATTATTTATAATATGCGGATTTGTGTTTTTGTCAAAAAAAAAAAATAAAATAAATAAAAAATTCAATATTCCTGTGAGTCAATTATTAATCAAATACGTAGCTTATCTCCTTAAATAAATAAATAAATGAAAAATAATGATAACAAAGAATCTTCTGCTTTGTTAAAGTAAAAATTTATAATGCTTTTATGGCAAATGATATATGGAGAGATTCGCATCATTTTTTTTTTCCTTTCTTTAAATTCTGGTCCTGAGAGCTAACAAAAAAAAAACGAGAACGAGACAAAGAAGATGTATTTTTTTCTTATTCCTTTTTTCTATAAGGTGGAGGTGGAGTAGAGTGTCGTTTGTCGTTTGGAGTATGGTTCTGGCAGGGTGCATGAGGAAGAGAGAGAGAGAGGGGAATAGCTACCACAAATCATCTACACAAAATCGATGTTCAAATGGTTTGACGAATGTCAAGTGAACTTGTTTGTGTGCTGTGCAGGGAATTGAGGGCGGGACTCGAAGCGGCGGTGGCTGGAGAAAGACCTGATCGAGCCCTTGGAGCAACCTATTCATTAGAGACACTCGCATCGGCAGTCACCGACAGGACGCCGGGTAAGCAAAATAACATAATTAAATACTACCCAACCACGGCTTGCCTTGTCGAAAATGACATTTTTTTGTTTTTAATTTTTCAAATAATTTCCAAGTATTATTATTAATAATAAAATAATCTAGTTTTAAAGTTAATGAAGGATGATCTAGCCAAGCATTAAGCCTCTAATGACTATTCACTTGCTATTATCAGTGTTATAAAGAATTTTGTCGTGAAAAAACGATATAATTAGATTTGTGATATTTATACGTGGCGGGTAACCAAGGGCGGATACAGGGGGGGGGGGGGGGGGTAAGGGGGGTAATTACCCCCCCCCCGAGATTAGAAAAAATGGGAAAAATTTTTGATATCGCGAACGGAACATGAAAAATTTTTGGTTCTCTAAAAAAAGGTAAAATATTTTCCCGGACGGGAAAAATTTTTGGTTCCGCGAACGGCACATGGGAAAATTTTTGGTTCCGCGAACGGCACATGAAAAAATTTTTGGTTCCGCGAAAAACAAAATTTTTCGTAGAAAAACTTTTGAGAACAGGCCCCCTCCCGAAAAAAATTTCTATATACGCCCCTGGTGCTGTGCGACGAGTCACACCAGATTACCCCCCCCCCCCCGAGAAACACCTCTGGATCCGCCCTTGCGGGTAACTATTAATATATTGTTACAATTTTTTTTAAATTTAATTAAAACTCTTAGGGCCTATTGCTTCACTTCTAATTAACTAGCTATCGCTCTGTAGTTAACTATGCCTTTCGAGTCTTTTTCCATCTAGTTAAGCTAATCATTTGATTGAATAAGAGCTCAGATCGTAGTTAGTTAGCTAAGACTCAAAGGGCATCTTCTTCTCTCCTCGCCTTGTCCCGCGATGCGGGGTCGGCACTCTTTCTCTCCAACCCTATCATACGTTTTTACGACGCCTGTTGAAAAGAGGAAGGAAGAGACAGACATTTGAAGAACTGAAGGACTGCCTGTTCCAGCTCGGGCAGCTCGTGGTCGCCATCCACGTACCCACAAGATGTGGGCCCCTGAGCAATAAGACTCAACATTAAAAATGAATATGATTTTCGGGTTAACTGTGATTTATTTGTAGAAATTACAACGTTTCTGTGGCTTTTTTTAAGTACAATTCAGTTGATTACAAATGTAATAACCTTTGTAATCTTAACTGAATTGTACCTGAATAAGGCCACAAAATGAGTAGTCGAAACGTTAGTTAGCTAAGACCCAAATTTTTACAAATAAACCACAGTTAACCGGAAATCAATTTCTTTTATTTTAATGATACCTGTGAAAGCATAAACTCCAATAGAAGATGACTTTATTAAGTAGCTAACTTTATAAAACTTTCCTTATACTTCAGATATGTGAAAAAAAACTCTTTTTTTAACTCGAAGGTTAAGCATATTCTTGTTTACTAGATCGAAATTAAAAATTGTCAGCTTCTAGTTGACTAGAAGTGAAGCAACTGGCCCTTAACCATTATAAAATAGATTCCGAAAATGTTATCTTGATACATAATACAAAAATTGTAACAATATACACCTATCACGTATAAACATCACAAATCTAATTATGTCGTTTCTCTTCTCGACAAAATAATGATGGCAAGTGAATAAAAAAAAAAATATGCCGAAACCTCTCGAAAAAGAACTTGATCGTTAGAGGCTCCATCAACGTTAATCTATTTGCCACAGCCATTCAATTTGGTTGTTAAAAAATCGATCTCTTTTCAAGAGAACTTGTCATGGGGTGGTCTTTTTATTTTTGGTTACTGGAAGCTAGGCAACCCAAAATCACCAATTCATTAATGAATTTTTCAATTACTAGACAGTTGTTAAAAATTAATATTCTAGAGAAATTAATCAATTAGCGTGTTGAGGTATTTTAGTTACTCTACTAACAGTACACAAAAGCGAATTAAATTATGTAATCAACTCCATGTTATGATTCCATTCATATCAACAACAACAATAATACGACAAAATATTAATTAAACTTTTCAAAACTGACCAAAGACAAAGAAAAAGAAGCAAGGCAAGAAATATTGACTCAAAGTTGGGAAAAATATATTGCGAATCAAAAAAAAAAAAAAAACGTAACATTTAGTTTCTTCTCAAGAAGACCCAGTGGCGTAGTGAGCTTAACGCGCGCCCGGGGCACAATACCTTTTAAGCGCCCCCCCCCATTCGAAAACCATATAATATTATATGTAGAATATACAAAATTATTATGGGGGCGGTATAACTCGCCGAAAATTTTCTCGCCCAAAGCAAAATCTCGCCTAAAACAAACTCGCCGAAAATCCGGAAAGTTCCAAAATAAAATATTTTTAAAAATCTGGTGTGACTGTCCTACCAGATTTTTTGTGTCGACATACGTATATATAGTTTCCGCCGATATATTAGAAGATGAAATGAAATTTATAAGCAGGGCTCGGGCCCTCGGGCTTGGTCTAGTGGCTAGAGTGCTGGCCTTCTAAACCAAGGGTCAGGGGTTAGGACCCCTGGCAGTCCGATGATTTTATCTAAGCCATTTGGATACCAAATGGCTTAAATAAGAATGCCTGGACCCCAAATATATATATTATTAATTAATATAACCGTTATCATCAAAGTCTTATATGGCCTAAGTTGCCGAAAAGACTGTGTGCATGTGTGTGTGAGTGTGAGTAGGAATGAGAAAAAAGTGTGAGTGTTTTTTTTTTTATTAAAAAAAAAGTACTAATAAAACCTCAAATTATGCATTTAAAAAGGCCGAAATATAAATAAATAAATAAATAAATCTATTACGACCCGCTTCAAAAATCAAAAATATTCTGTGTGTGTGTGTTCAATTTTAAGCATGAAGGAATTGAGCTAGGAAGATGAAATTTTATATTTAAGTTAGGCGCCGCCCTAGGGCGTAAAATAAGCTTTTAATTAAAATCGGCCAAAGAATTTTTCAGTTTTTTTCGATTTTCTCAAAATTCGTTCCAAAGATTTTGATTAAA
The DNA here is from genome assembly GCA_023213315.1 of Euborellia annulipes. Taxonomy (NCBI): domain Eukaryota; kingdom Metazoa; phylum Arthropoda; class Insecta; order Dermaptera; family Anisolabididae; genus Euborellia; species Euborellia annulipes. Next base: position 10,186 of record JAKCPI010000780.1, read on the forward strand.
ATTCAAAAATCAATTATTTTTTAGATGTTCCTTAAAATGTATATTCTCATTTTGCTTTTGAAATCTTATGAAGACCACTTAACCCTTTTAGTTCATAAGAAAGATTGAAGCCAGGAATATAAATAGATATTTTCCCATATTTATAAATTTCAAAACATCGTCTAATACAGTGGTTTCCAAACTTTATGTTACCACGCCTCCCTTAAAAATAATTAATCTTATGACGCCCCCCCCATTTTTAAAATATTTTATTTATTCATATTTATATTAAAACTAGCAATCATTTGGAAAATTGGTTCTGGGGACCAATATTCGCGCCTCTCCTTAGACTAGACCGCGTCTCCCTAGGGAGGTGAGCCTCACAGTTTGGAAAAAGCTGGTATAAGGGTATTTTATGGCTGGTGGAATTTGTATTAGGATTGCAAGTTAGAAGAAAACGCAACCAGAATTTTTTCTTTAAAGATAGTATATTTTAACAGCTTACTTTTCGGCCTGTATATGGTAAAAGCCATCCTCGCATGACCACTAACAGCTCAGAGGATGGCTTTGACCAAAGCCGAAATGCCAGCTGTTAAAATATATTTTTAAAGAAAACATTCCGGTTGCGTTTTCTTCTAACTTTCATTCCTGAAAGAAAAATATTTTTCTCAAATCTTATTTTCACCCCCTAGGGGGTGTGTGTGAGTGTTGAGTGTGAATGAGAAAAAAGTGTATTTAAAAAAAAATAAAAAATAAAAAACTAATTTTGTTTTCAATGACACCCACTCCCCCTCCCCCTTATATTCTCCCTCTACCCTTAGTGAAATACAAAGTATTTAATTTCATATTCAAAAGAATCCTTTTTCGCAGTCAAATTATTTGTTTCTATCATTTTTTTATTTCATCGATAAAATGTATAATAATTACCTTTAATAAGACTCTCAAGAGGGTGTGCTGGCTGACGGTGAGGTTAGGGTGGGTTACACTATATCAATTATTCACTTTGATTCACTTTAAACACAAAAAAGATAGCAGCGCCTGCGAGCAGGCCACGCTCTCGACTGAACGAGATAAACTTGTCTCTTCTCTCTTATTATAGGAATAAATAGATGAAAATAACAATTCCCTTTTTATTAAAAGTAAAAAAATACCTTTTGCTCTAATCTAACTATATTTAGAGCTGTAAAAGAATGTCAACAAGTGATTTGGAATATTCCAAGGCCTTTCTTAAATAATCAACCCTTCATCTCATCCCTTAATATTATAAAATAAAATCAACGCTATTTTTTGAATGTTTAATATTTATTTGGCTTCGATTTAGCTAAAAAAAAATTTAAAAAACATTTTTTTCAATTTTTCAACCCCTAATACATTTTTTTTTTTTTTTTTTTTTAACAACTCTCACATTAACACACACATTCACACAGTCTTTTCGGCAACTTAGGCCTTATAAGACTTTTTACGATAACCGTTATTAATAATATATATATTATTAATATTGTTTTTTTTATATTATTTTGATATATCGTCGTCGCTTGCAACACGTAGTGGCCTATCTCAATTTCTATCATTTTTCAGGAGAGCTTTTTATAGTTCGTGTTGTTATATTAAATGTATAGATACGCAAAACCAAAAATCCTAAATAATACGAAAAAACATGGAAATACAGATTCGTCACTTTGTGGTAGTGTAAAGAACGCCAGGACACGGCCATACCCGTGTATCTCAATTTTTAATTTTTTTGGGATACGTCACTACGTGATGCAAGCGACGATATGTATATTTTGTAAAAATTTTAGCCCAATGGCAGTTGGCTAGACGGGTAGATGAAAAAAAAAAGATTATTTATATGTTGGGGTCCAGGCATTCTTATTTAAGCCATTTGAAATCCAATCGTAATAAATAAAATCCGCCTTTGGGTTTTACACATAGGATAATTTTCTAGAATGAGTCTTACTTTAGGCCAGTGGTTTCCAAACTTTGTTACAACGCCTCCTTTAAAAATATTTAATCGTATGACGCCCCCTCCCCCACACATTTAATAAAATAATACAAAAACAAAAATTTTTAATATTAAAAAATATAAATTTATATAAAAAAAATCTGGTGTGACTGGCGCACAGCACACAACTTTCTCTTACCCTTCGGTAAGAGAAAGTTGGCACTGTGCTGGTCACACCAGATTTTTTGTGTCGAGATATATTTAGTTTCCGATAGCACCTTAGTTTCAAACTTGCATTTTAAATGTTGACTGCTTCAAATAAACTATGGTTATTTTTCAAAATTTTAATCTCATATTTGGACATTTTATACACAATATAGAATCGTAAATAAATACAAAATTTCATAAGAATTGGAAAAAAAATTTTAAATGCGTAAAAAGTTCCAAAGGGGACCCTCTTTTGAAACGAAATTAACATACAAATCCCTATAGGAAATTAACATTGTTTCTATGCGAAGATAAGGTGGAAAGGGAATTTAAAAAGAGTAGAGAGAGACGATAGTGTTTGCAAGTGGGAGAGATATATATATATGTTTTCTTTGAAACAATTAAAACAGAAATAAAAAAAAATAAATGGGAATTTAAATAATAATTGATTTTTAATCTAATAAAAAGAAAAAGATTTAAATTCCGTTACCATGGCAACCAGTTCTATCTTTCCTATGAAGAACAAGAGTAAAGTGGTCTTCAGAAGATTTCAACGGCAAAATGAGAATATACATTTTAAAGAGCATCTAAAAAATAGTTCATTTATGAATTTTAAAAAAATCCTTGGAGGGAATTTTGAGAAAATCGAAAAAAACTGAAAAAGTACATCAGTAAAGTACTAGTACTTTTTGGCCGATTTTGTTCAAAAGCTTATTTTGAGCGTGTGGGAAGGTACCTAAGTTAAATATAAAATTTCAATCCGGTAGCTCAATTCCTTCATGCTAAAAAAACCGTTACACACACACAGACACACAGACGCACAGACACACAGACACACACACAGACCAATTTGCGGGACCCACTTTTTGGACTCAGGGGACCTCAAAACATGTATATCCATCAAAATCTGGACATCGAATTTTTGACATGATCGCAATACTTTCTCTCTCTATATATTTCATATATAGGCTAAGAGAAAGTAATATTTTTTTTATTTATTCATATTTTTTAATTAAGGAAAACCTCCGTCCCAGAATCTTCTAAATTTAATTATTTTATTTATAAAACTAGCAATCATTTGGAAAATTGATCTTGGTGGCCAATATTCGCGCCTCCCCTTAGACTAGCCCGCGCCTCCCTGGGGAGGCGCACCTCACAGTTTGGAAAACTCTGGTCTAATATATCGACGCTTTATATACGTATGACGACACAAAAAATCTGGTGTGACAAGTACAGAACAGTACCTTTGGTAAGAGAAAGTTTTCTGCTGTGCGACAGTCACACCAGATTTTTAAAAATATTTTATTTTGGAACTTTTCGGGTTTCGGCCATTTTTTTCGGCGATTTTTTTTCGTCGAGATTTTGCTTCGGCTAGAAAATTTTCGGTGCGCTTTTTTCGGCGACTTTTTTTTTTTCGGCGAGTATTATTATATTACACTGGCACTACATTTAAAATATATTTTCCAGAAATCAATTATAATAAAAATAAAAATTATCCAGCAATTTTTTTTGTTTTGCGGACCATTTGGCGCCCCTTTGTGAGCGGCGCCCGGGGCATCATGACCCCCCTTGCCCCCCCTCGCTACGCCACTGAGAAGACCTGTACTACCTAATCTACCTTAAAGATACCCTACTTTAAGAAAAATTTAATATGAAATATCTTGTAGATTTCTAAATAAATTTAACACAAATAGAAATCATTTTAATCAAATTAATACAATTTAAATAAAATAAAGAAAAATATGTCGATTTTCAATTTGAGGGACAAATCAACATAATCTTGATATGTTTTGTTGGATATTAATTAAAAATTTTGTTTTTATAAAAATTTCCAATAAAATAGACAGAGAAAAACTGAAATGGAGAGAATATTTTAAAATTTTAGAAAACTTGGCGTTATTAAAAAATTTCGACATTTTTGTCTTTGTTTTATTTAAATTGTAATGGATTTATGTTACTTAGATATGTGTAAGATATTCCATATTAAATGTTTAATAAATTACACAATCATTAACAGGTCTTTTTAAAAGGAAACAAAGGGTTCAACCAGTAGTGTAACGTTTTTTAGCTGGGCCCCCCCCGCAAACCTTTATTTCGGGCCCCATTATTAGACCTTACAAAAAATATTTTTAAAATACAGTATATCCCTGAACCCTGAGGGCCCCAGGCCCTTTCAAAGACAAATTTTTATTAATTTTTTTTTTTATCTAAATTTTTCTGTTTTTACCGGAGCCCTGAGGAGATACAGTTTTTTAGCCCGGCCCGGCCCGTGGGCCCCCCGCATTGCGGGGTCTGCGGGGACGTAGGCTACGTTACGCCACTGGGTTCAACTATTTTTGACGCGCAGTGTATTTCCATAATTTGAAAAATCAGTTTGCAACTTAAATAATGTCCTAACGTATGAAAGAACGTTTTTAAATATGTCGGCCCCATCAGAGTCAGAGAATGCTATCTCTTTTGGCTTGCCTTTCTATTGTTGGTGATATTCCAGTTTACTGCATCTGAATAGAGAAATTTGCATGTAATTTTTTACAAAATATCGATGACTTATGGTCTTTCTCAAATGAGATTTAAAGAAGAATGTTTATTTCCTCATTGGCAACTACTGAAACTAAAAGAGCAAAGGAGAGAGAGAGAAAACAACTTTCCATGGAGGAGGAAATCCTCTTTGGTATCTTGCACTGATTTAGTCACATGGCAACTCAACTGAGATCTATTCACAAAAATAAACTAAGTTAGCTCAAGAGTTTGAGATTTTATCTATTGAATTTCGAGTTTAAATCTATCAGCACTAACTTAACTAGAACATATCTCTCAACAGGGAAAGAGAGAGGGTCGTTCATTTATTTTTATTAAAATATTTCTTGATTATTTTATTAAATATTTTAATAATACAGTATATAAAAAAAAAAAGAAAATTTGTTTGAAAAGTAATTTAGTTAATGGAGGTTCATTCAATATTTTAGATAATTTCCGGTTTGGTCTTATCGCTTTTAAGCTCTTATTACTTTAAAGTTTTCAAATGAGAGATTAAAAAGATTAGAAGGAAAATCTGTTGTGACTAGCTGCACAACCACTTCTACTTCCTTTCAATAAAATAGGCCTACTCTTTTTAAAGAGAGGGAGAAAGGATGAGACAACTACTGCATTTAGATGAAACCAAAAATAATAAACTAAGAAGCTCAACTGACGCCTAGACCCTTTTTACTGGGCAACCCAAATGACTAACTCACTAGAAATTAACAAATGAGCATGTAAGACAATGTGGAGAAAGGCCAAGCAGATAGAAAGAAGATAAAATAAAAAGAAAGACTTGTTTTAGGCCCAAATGATTTTATTTTCCCTTGTCGACGTTTCGGGGACTAAACGTCACTATCTTCAGGGCAAAGGGTTACAAAATACTTAGCACTGAAGAAATAAAGTGGCTGTTGTATTATCAAACAATAAGAGGCTAAAGGAGCGGGCAGTCAGGTAGTTAGTCTCCACGAAATGAAACTCTCTGTTGAGGAATCCTCATATATGAATATAAATGCAAAATGTATCTATGGTTTATGTCAATATTGGAAAGATAATACCTCAAAAGAGAGAGGGAGGAGACATTCTTAATTTTTAAAAAAAATTCAATCGAAAAAGATATGTGGCTGTAGGCTTAATCATAGGCGTCATTTGGGGGGGGGGGGGCGGGGGGGCATTTGCCCCCCCCCCAAGGGCTCCGATTTTAATAAAATTTTATATTATTCTAAATAAAATACTCCAAAATACATCTACGAGTATACAAACTGTACAAAATTGAACAATTAATTATATTAAATATGTTTTGGCCAAATTTGAGCACCAATTTGTAAGTAAATTTTAAGAAAAAAAAATGTTTGCCCCCCAAGAAAAAATTTGCCCCCCCCCCCAAGAAAAAGTTGAAATGACGCCACTGGGCTTAATGATGATGGAGTCATGAAAAAAACAAGACGAATGCAGCCAACTATTCTTTTATTTTAAATCTCGCCCTCACGGCTGACGTTTCGACCCGAGGTCTAGGCCATCTTCAGAGCCGGCTGGCAATAAACAAAATGTGTGAAAATTTGCAACAACAGCGACCACATGCTGAATACAGCCGGCTCTGAAGATGGCCTAGACCTCGGGCCGAAACGTCAGCCGTGAGGGCGAGATTTAAAATAAAAGAATAGTTGGCTGCATTCGTCTTGTTTTTTTCATGACTCCATCATCTTTAAAAAATTCACTTTCTCAATATCCCTTCAAGACAACTTCAAACAGAATGAAAGAAATATGATGACAAGGTGATGACTTGTTGCTTTAAAAAGAATCTGATAGCCATAAAACCATGAAAGTCCTAAAACACACTCACATAGAGTAAAATATAAATTTATAAATTAGCTTATATGATTCAATATAATGCATATTGGGAATTTATTCTTTAATTATTTGAAAGAATTGAGCCAAGTCTGCGATCAAATGAATAAACATTTTAAAAATTAGATAGCAAAATTCCTTCAAATAATTAAGGATAAATCCCTAATATTCATTATATAGAGTTCATAAATCTTAATTAGATAGGGCTAATTGTATATATATGCAAAACCTGTGGTTAGGGCCTATGTTTAAGGGTTCCTCAAGATAGTCATTCTGATTAATTAAATTTAAACTATCAGGGAAAAATCTAAATATTTTTTATTTAAAAAATACTTTCTCTTTCTCTATATTTCATATTTAGGGTAAGAAAAAGTAAAAATTTGTGTAAACTTTATTTACCAGTGTGAATGTCAGCTGAAAAATTTTTCTTTTTATTTTATTTTTATTGCAGTAAGAAAACCTTCCGTCGGGCGCAATATTGAGAAAGACGAGTTAGGGCGCATTGTGCTTTTTAGGCCACATCTAGAAAAATATGTTTAAAATCAATTTAAAGTCTTGTGTGCGACAATTAAGTTCACTTGAGGGATGATTATATCAATGCAATGGTTACCATAAACAAAGTGCTTCAGACTAACATGTATTTATGACAAGCGGCGGATACAAGGGGGGGGGGGGGGTAAAGGGGGTAATTACCCCCCTGAGATTTAAAAAAAAAATACTTTTTTTTTCGAAAAAAATTTTATTTTTAATGTAAAATTTTAAAAATTAATACTTAAAAATTTGTTTTGCATTTATATTCTGGCAAACAAGTAAAGAATGCGCCTTTAAATTTCCGAAATTAAGAAAAAATAGTGTCCTGTGCGACCAGTCACACCAGATTTCTCCCCCCCGGGCCACCCGAGAAACACCTCTGGATCCGCCCTTGATTTATGATGAAACGAACGACAATATAGGGCGCAATGAGCTTTTCTGATCAAAAGGTGTATAACACTTTGTAGCCAAGGTCAATTACAAACTCATTGGTAAAGTCGAATAGAGCACGTAAAAAATATCAAATAGTTAATAAATACCTTTAATAGTTCATTCGAGCTTAATCGCCTCGCTATGTAGACTCAAAGGGATCCCGATGATGGAACACGAAATGTAAATCAGAATGAATTCCCAATTTCACCTATAATCAATCACTCTATTATTTTTTAATAATTATTTTGATGTTTGAAAAGAAATTAGGTGTTTGTCAAATACCAGGAATAATTTTCTTCCATGAAAATAAGATGTGAACATCATCCTCTTCATCGACGTTAATTGTTTAATAAAAATATCGAGTTGAAATGATTTATTTCAAACAATATCTGAAATTAAAAATATTCTTTGGATTAGATTAATTAAATGAATCGTTTGATAAAATATAAATATTCAACTTACATGAAAATAATTATTTGGTTAGAAATGTCAAAATTTTTGTTATCGAAATTTTCATCCATCTCACGACCAATTTTAAAAATTTTATATTCATTTTGAAGCTCGTTTAATATAGAATAAATATCAATAAATCGTTTGTATTAAAATGATTTAAATAATATGGATGATTTAAGATTAATTATTCACAAGACGGGATGCATGGATCTCTTTCATTCGGAAGGATCAAAGATAATAGAAAAGAGACGCGAGCTGCGCATGCCCAATCAGGCAAGCAAAGAGAATAAAAAAAGGAGCCTTAATTAACAAAAAATTATATATTGCGTAATAATTTGAAATATATTTTCAATAATTAATGTTTCAAATCGTTTTAATTCGATATTATTAGTATTAAATACCGGTAATAATAGAATTTATTTATAATAATTTTATTATAATCTCTTTTTGAATTAAATAAATTTTTAATAAAATAAAAAAAAGAAACAACATGAGGGTGATTCTAATTTACCATCCCGATTTAATCATAATACAATAAATAGTATATTTAATAATAAAAAATCTGGTGTGACTGTCGCACACCCCCCCCCCGGAAGGGGGTTGGCACCAGATTGTTTGTGTCGACATATATTTAGTTTCCGCCGATATATTAAAATTCAAGATGTAAAATTTATTAGTATGGGAAAATATTTATATTTTGTTACCATGGCAACCATTTCTCCTATCCTTCCTATGAAGCACAAGAGTAAAGTGGTCTTCAGAATATTTCAATGGCAAAATGAGAATATAAATTTTAAAGAGCATCTAAAAAATAATTGATTTTTGAATTTTTAATCCAAATCGTTGGAGCGAATTTTGAGAAAATCGAAAAAAAAAACCTGAAAAAGTACATCAGTAAAGTATTAGTACATTTTGGCCGATTTTGTTCAAAAGCTTCGTGTCACGTCCCAGGGGGTTTTTTTTTTTTTTTTGTTCTTTCATTCTCCTGAGTTGAATGTTCCTCTGGCCGTATGTACTGATGGTTTGTTCTTTTTGTTCTTGAGATATTTTGTTCAGAAGAATAAGAATGTTGGAAAACACTTTTTATTAACAAGTGGAGTATTTTATTGGGTACCTAACCTAAATGCCCCCGGGATAAAATTTCAACCTCATAGCTCTTTTCGTTCTTGAGATATTTTGTTCACAGACACACACACACACCACACACTCACACCACTTTTTTGGACTCAGGGGACGTGTATATCCATCGAAATCTCGACATCGAATTTTTGACATGAATCCAATACTTTCTCTCTATATATTAACTATATAGGTAAGAGAAAGTAAAAACAAATATTTTGTAGAGCGAATGCCCCAAGATAGCGAGGGAATAAAATAGTTGTTGGCAAATTCTCTTCCTTTAAGACAACTACAGTAAAACAACAAATAAACATTAACCCATTTACACTACTTACTACCCAGGGCAAGTTGCGAGTGTCTCGGTTATTTAAGCTCTGCTTAATAGTCAATTTTATTACCACTAATATTCAAAGTATAATTATTATTATTAACCTAAATGGTTCTTGGCGTCAAAGTCATTTATTTTTATGGCTTTCTCAAGGCACACACCTGGGAGATAAATTTTTTGCAAATCAAGACAAGCAAACAAAAAAAAAAAAGGATTTTAATTAAAAATTTTGGTACGAAGAAATAATTTATCAGCGTATTGTCTCTATATAAAAGAAGATACAAATGGCTAGCGCATGGATAAAGTTTTTTTAATTAAATTTCCGCTGACTTAACCTTTATTATACCAGGTATTATAATACTTTGCTATAGTAATATTTTTAAACATTGGTCGAGCGATTCCTTTTATTTCTTATTTTTCATTGAAGGTGATTTCTCTCTAGCTTTCCAACTGTATCATGCTCAAATTCAAATATATCATTGGAGAAGTTTTCTTAAAAGATTTCTCATTTGAAGTGCAATGCTAAAGGATTTGTTGTTGTTGGTCGAGGGACCAAAAGAGAACCACTGGACAGGCTAGAGATCCATAGGATTGATAATAAATTGGGAATATATTCTTTTTTTTTTTTAACAATAACGATCTTGGGATCAGTGGCGTCATTTGGGGGCAAGGGAGGATAGAAGGGGGTAATTACCCCCCCCCCCCCCGAGATTTACAAACTAATATTTAAAAATTCGATTTGTATTAAATAGAAATCAAATTTAAACGGACGGGAAAAAAAATAGCGGTTCCGCGAAAGAGGGAATGTTCCGCGGGCGGCACATGGGGAAAATTTTGGTTCCGCGGGAAGGGAAAATTTTCCGTCTCTAAAAAAAAAAATCTAAAACATTCGGTTTACGGAGGGGAAAAAATTTTTGGTTCCGGGAAAAATTTCCGGTACTGCGGGTGGTAAAAATTTTTGTGTCCGGAAAACTTTGGTTCCGCGAAAAAAAAAAAAATTTTCGCAGAAAAATTTTTGAGATTACCCCCCCCCCCTTCCCGAGAAACACCTCTGGATCCGCCCTTGTTTGGGGGGCAGGGGAGCATTTGCCCCTCCCCCCAAGGGCTCTGATTTTTATAAAATTTTATATTATTCTAAATAAAATACTCCAAAATAAATCTACGAGTATAGAAACTGTACAAAATTAAACAATTAATTAAATTAAATATGTTTTGGCCAAATTTGTGTACCCATTTGTAAGTAAATTTTAAGAAAAAAAATGTTTGCCCCCCCCCCCCAAGAAAAAGTTGAAATGACGCCACTGCTTGGGATAGTAGGCTCAATATTTTCGACATAGAAGAGAATTTTTAAAATATTTAAAATTTTTTTTATTAAAGTCAAAGTTGAAAATCGGGCCAAATTTTTATCTTTTTTTTTTTAATAGGCTTAGTTCTATCAGAAATTATTACTTTAGGTAGAAGGTGTTGTTAGTTGATATTATTAATTAGTCAGAAATTTGTCGGTACAATACGAAAGGGGCGAAGCGGTGGGTGACATTTGACATCTATCAACCCCATGACATCAAATTTCATAAATAATATCTAGAAATTAATGAAAACATTACATGAATAATAAATTTAATAATTTCAAAATTATAATAGAATGCAAAGGGAAAAATTCCCACCTGTCAGAAGCAAAGCCCTGGCCAGAGCAGCTGAAATTCAACTCTTCAATGTAAATGAATATTAGAAATTGTAAATATAATAATAAATATGTAGTTAAATTATTTCCTTTTTTTTTTTTTTTTTTACACTCACACTTTTTTTCTCACAGAGTCTTTTCGGCAACTTAGGCCATATAAGACTTTGACTATAACCGTTGATTAATTAATATATATAGTTCCGGGGTGAACGAGCCGGAGCTCGGTCTTTTTTTTATAAAATTGTAAAAAACTAAAAAAAAGTATATCGGTAAAGCACGAATACTCGGGCGCGAATTTGATTTGTATAGAAGAAATTGGAAAATATTAAAAATTTGAAAGAAATTATAACGAGACAACTTGTTCCTCAATGGAAACATCAATAAAAACACCAAAATAAGAAATAAGAGTCCAGGGAGAGTTTTGAGGAATAGCAACATTACTGAGTGGATACTCAGAGGGGACAGTGCCTCATTAGAAAACTTTAATCATGAGATATAAGAGAGTTGCCCAGGAAATGCGTCAGCCTGGAGACAATTAAAAATTATTATTTTCAATAAAATTAATTAATAATAATCAGGAATTAGTTATTTTAATAATAGAATTTAAATAATAGGTATTTTTCTACTAATTGGCCTTGTTGACATTATTAAATTAATTACATTGTAATTATTGATATAAAAAATTAAATTTACAAAATTGCGCATTAATTAAAATATGATATTCATGGAGAGTTAAATGTGTGGGTCCAGGGTAAAGAGAGGGAGGGTTTGACCAGGAAGCAAGCCCACTAGGCTTTGAACATTATAAAACCTTTAAAACGAAAATTGGAAAAAACTAAAAAAGTACACCAGTAAAGTACTAGTACCCGAATTTTCCCAAACATGAGACCTAGCACAATTTCATTTTGGAACCACAAATAGTACCGGTATATATTTAAAATTTGAAAAAAATCGTTAGAGCCTTTTTTCGAGAACTGATATGCATAAATATAAACAAACATGCATTGCTCGTTTAATAGTATAAGATTTGTTGTCCAGGCATTCTTATTTAAGCCATTTGGTATCCATATGACTTAAATAAAATCATCGGACTGCCTGGGATCCGAACCCGCGACCCTTGGTATAGAAGGCTCGCATGTTAACCCCTACACAAAGCCCGAGGGATTCCTTTAAATTCAAATTATTATTTTATCTCTTCAAAGTGGTCTGTATGTGTCAACAAAAATATGAAGGAGAAAATTTTAAAATTTATCTCACAAGGTTGATAAGCAAATTCAGAAAACATCTACATATTTTTGCCATGAGCAAGCGATGATAAATGTTGATTCATTTTCTCAATAATCTTTTTTTATAAAAAAAAAAAAAAAAAAATGTCTAAACAAACGTGATCAAGATTAAAGAGGTAAGATATTTCCAGTAAATGATAACTATGCAGAAAGGGTTGTTTTTTTTCTCTCTCTCTTTCGTGCCGTTATTTATTTGCGAGTGCGCGTTGCCCGTTCGGATGATGCATGGAGCTGCCAATTAATAAAACCATTTTTAAGGTCGTCAACTCATCGACAAAAGTCATTATTTCTATGCAAAGGAAGGAGGGAGGCGTTTAGGCTATTAAAACCATTTTTGACTGACAAAACAAATCTCCTATTGTCAGTGTAATCTTTTTAATATGTTCAAGATATCTCTAAGCCCTCGGGGCATGGCGTAGAGGTTAGCGTGCTAACCTCGTATACCAAACGTCGCGGGTTCGGACCCCAGGCAGTCCGATGATTTTATTTAAGCCATTTGGATACCAAATGGCTTAAATAAGAATGCCTGGACCCCAATATAGATAAATTCATAAATAACGGTTATCGTCAAAGTCTGTCTTATATGGCCTGAGTTGCCGAAAAGACTGTGTGTATGTGTGTGTGAGTGTGAATGAGAAAAAAGTGTGAATGTTTTTTTATTAAAAAAAAAAGATTTCTCTAAAAACAGGACATTTAATACTAAAGCTTATTTAAGGCTGAACGCACACCAATTGAGCAAAAACGCTCTTGGGCAAAACGTTTTTGACTAATCGTGCCTAAATCTCTTTTTTCAATGTTTTCCTATGGGTCAAAGCACACCGAGGATACAAAACACAATTGAGCATGATTCGACATCACTGAACAAAATGTTTTGTCATTGAACGTTTTGCCTAATCGGTGTGCGTTAGCATTGGGCAAAACGTTTTGCTCTTAAATTAAATTTTTTTTTAAGGAAAAGTGAATAAAAATTTTATAGAATTTTTTTTAATTTGAGAGAAAATATTTTTATTTTTAAATCATTGTTTAAAAATAATAAATTTATAAATATAATCCCATGACTTTGGTTTCGAGCTGATTGGGGGGAGGGGGGCATCCGAGGGTGCAGAGGTCCTTGCCAGGACATTTGCCCCCCTATTCCCCCCTCCCCCCGTAGCGCCATCACTGAATGGAGGGTTCATCTTTTAATTTTAGTGTAAATTATTACATCTTTTCGGATTGTGCCGATAAAATAAAAGAAAAAGTTTTTTTTTCATAATCATATCATATCATACATTTTATAGAATTTTTCATGTTGGCTTTAGTACAAATAAAAAATGACAGCTGTCTTTTCCGCCACTTGATTACATCATTTATTGACGAGCTTTTGAAAACCGTCCCAATCAAGATATGATCCAAACAGAATCAATGTCTCTCAAGCGTTTGATTCTACACAAATCAAAACTTGTAAACAACTTGGCTGCCAATGTTTACTTATCATTTCACGTCGATTAAATAAATAAAATTATATTGTATTTACCTCTCCAGTTCTAGTTTATATTCTCTTACTTACAGTATATATATTTGTTAATAGAGAGTATTGAAATTGTGTCAAAGATTCAATGTCGTGATTTTAACGTTTTGAGGGTCTCTGATTACAAACAAAAAAGGTTCCCACAAAATAGTCTGCCCGGATAGGAAAGAAATATCTCTAAAACGGAAAAGTTACGAAGATGAAATTTTATATTTAAAGTTAGATTCCCTCTTGCCAATTAACAGGAAGTACTATTAGTACTTTACTGATGTATTTTCCCAGTGTTTTCGAATTTCTCAAAATTCGTTCTAACGAGTTTGATTAAAATACAGATGCTCTTTAAAGGGTATTCTTCATTAATGACCTAACATTTAATTTGAAGAAAATAATTTTTTCCCCCTACCTATTTGCACCCCTTTTCGTTAATTATAGGGCCATGAATCATATTTGGAAGGATAAAAAGGAATTCTTCAGTCTCAACATTTCTTCAGAAGGTCTAGAGAAGTGAAAAATTAAAAAAACATTAACATTTGGATACAAAGGGAGAAGTGGGAGAGGATTTTGTCCCTTAAAATGCAAAAAATCATTAAAAATGATCGATTTTTTCACAATTTTCTCACTGATTATATGATAAATCGGGTGGGGTGTGAGCGATTCCGAAGGGGCAAAAAATTACAAGAAAATTTGTAGAGTGGGAAAATAACTTGGAAGGGAGCAGGGGCGCCGGAACGAATTTGAATCAGGGGGGGGGGGGGGCAAAAAAATTTTTTTAGAAAATTAAAATAATTTAATATGTTTAAATAGTATAAAACAAAAACAAATCTACTATAAAACTTTAAAAATTTTAAATAAAATCACAAGTATAATAAAATTAAAATTTTAAAAAATTTGATAGTGATTTTATCAAAAATTTTTGGAAAAAATTTGGAAAAAAATGAATTTCTTACTCTTTTAATTTTTTTTAATTTAGAAGATTTTATTTTTCAAAAGAAAAAATATATCATTTTAAAAATCATTTTTCATCACCTATCATTTTTAAAAATAAATGAAATAAAAGAAGAAATATGTTTAATCTTCAAGTGGTTACTTGTCTGATAGAGCCAGGATGAATTGCTCTTAGGAAAATAAAATTCTTAATAAATTTTATTATATATTTTATTAATTCGGAGACTTTAATTATGTCCAACCATGTACATTTTTGGTTTCGATCCTCTATGTGATCATCATCAAGGCCTGAAAATAACATATGCAACAAATAACATCCATACATTTCTTAAAATCAATTTTCTTAGAACTACGTACCTCAGCTCCTAATGGTTTCATAATATAACTCACTATATAAATAATATAATTCGTCTGATTCATTTAAAAATTTACAAATTACCATATATGTTTGAGGCGTTAATTAGTTTAAATATTTAAAAAAACAGTATAACGTTCAAATTAAAAATTCTCTTCCCAGTATAATTTTTTTTCCTTTTTCTTTTTGACAACTAAAAATAATTAATTAAAGTAGTTCTCTAATTTGTCTACAAATTGGCAAGCTTTCACAGGTGGCTCAATCTCTCTTTAATACTATGTATTACACACCTTTTTGTCAAATTTTAAAAAATAATTTTTCTATATTTACAAATTTTTGGTTATAAATTTTTATTACAGAATATAAATTTTCTCTCTCTCTTTTGTTTTTACTTTTTTAAGAAACCTATACGGCTGACAAATATTCTTACATCTATACAGAAAAACACTACTCAATAACACCCGAGTCACAAAATTGCAAAATTACAAAAGCAAACACAAAAAATACTGGCAAACACACATATATTCACCGTATACACTCGTATAAGAATAGCAGACTGACGACAATGGGTGAACTAACTCCCAAAAGTAGAAATTGCTTACAAAACATCAATCATCGCATACAAAAAATAATTTTTCCGGCTTGTAAAAAAGATTAAACATATGATTAGCTTGTCCAGTTTCATATAATTAAAAAAGAAGAAATTTTGCCCCCCTCTGTCCCCCCCCCCTGTAGGTTGCCAGGGGGGGGGCAATGCCCTTGCCCCCCCCAGTTCCGGCGCCTATGGAAGGGAGGGGGTGGCCTTTGAACAAACAGAAATAAAATTAATTTTTATTTTAAATTCTAAAAGATTTTAATGAGAAAAACAAATGCAATTTTATTCATTAATTTATTTTTGTAATTGAATGTGAATTAATGAATATCTATAAGGGGATGCGTGAGCCGAGGGGGATCGAATTTCATCTAAAACTACAAACAGGGGCGTATATAAGGGAGGGGGGCCGAGGGGGCCCGGGCCCCCCAAAATTTCCCAAACACATATACATATATAGGGATATACAGATATCAGCGCAACAAATTTTTCCGCAGGATGGACAACTTTGGTTCCGCAATATAAAAAAACTGTTCCGCAAAAAATTTCGTGTGAAAAAAGTATAGTTTCTTAAAAAAAAAATTTCCACAGAAAAATTTTTTGAGTTCGGGCCCCCCCCCCGAAAAAAATTTCTATATACGCCCCTGACTACAAACAAAGGAAATAAATATATTCATGAAACGATGAACGGATTTACAGGCCTGTGGCATGTTACGACACAGAAACGTAAGCAAATTAAAAAAAAAATCATCTGAATTTTTTACACTTATAATTAGGGGAGGCGAGTGGAGAAACTGCTTAAGAAAATCAGGCATTCAGACAGTGAAAAAAAAATTCCACCTCCAAAAATCTCACTTATTACTTGGCCACTGACGAGAGATAAAAGATTGGGAATTTATATTTTCAATTATTTAATAATAATTTCTTATTAAATATTATAGGAGAATATATAGAGGGGTGGATAGTGAGGAGGGAGGGAAAGAAATCATTGCTTAGATGTAAAATATTTACAAAAAAATAATTTTCTATTTTCATTTTCATTTTTAAAGAAAAAAACGATTTTGTTTATTAGAAGGGGTGATTTACACCCTTTCTCACCCTCCCTCTGGGGTACACGAATTCATCATAGAGTTATATTTAAAAAATTGGATAATTTTATCAGTATATTATAAGAGAGAGAAATAAAATACAAAATTACTTTCATTCGTTACGCAAATGAGATGTGAAAATATTCATTACCTTAATAATAAGATGACCAGGTGGGAGGGGGAGTTTGGTGGATGAACGTCTTATTTGCACAAATCATGGAGACAAAATGGAGCTGAATCGAATGAAGACTCATGGCTCGACTCAAATAAAATTAAAAGATAGACCGCCTGACAAGTAGGCAGCAAGCAAGCAGTAGCATTCCTCTCTGAGAGCCCAAGAAATAAAATTTTATCAAATAAATTCTCTATTTAAAAAAAATTCTATTCACTTGCAAACTAACGGGGTTTTATTCCGTTGGGAATTAATTCGAAATTGAAATAACTATTAAAAGACTCACTTCATTTATTCACCCTTAAAACTCACCGCAATATAAATAAATAACTTCCAAGTGTTATTTTTTGTATTTATTTATTTATTAGGAATATATTCGAAGTGAAAGAAGAATCCGTATATTTAAATTTAAAATTTTACTCTTAAAATTGTTTGAAACCCAATTTATTCTTCTGCTGTGCGACCACTCACACCAGATTATTTTTAATACTAATAATATATTCCCAGTTTGTTGTTGTTGGATGTAAATTTAAATCCCTCTTTTAAAGTACAAATTGAACTATTAAAAAAAAAAAAAAAAAAAAATGTCAGGTCTTGGAAAAAAGAAGTTTAGAAAATGAAGGGCTTAAGGGTGTAATCCTATAGGATTTGGCCCTCGCAGGTGTAAAATCCCACTTGGCTTGGTTCATCTGTTTTTGTTCTCTCTATAAACGCCACCACTTTTAAAGGGCAATATAACAAAGAGAGAGAGAAATAATTACACCACTGATAACAACAACAACAACAACTTTAATTAGATATTTTATCAGTACGCCCATTTTAAATATTATAGAGAGAAAATAAACCCGATATTTATAGAGTTAATCCTTTTTTGGGAAATAAAGATACGATCCATTTGGGGCGAAAATATCAAATCAAAATGTTTTTTTTTTCTCTCTCTCTCTCGCTCTCTCGCTCTCTAATACATCAAATAAAATGTCATTTTCTTTTATTTCAGTTGATAATTTGATTTGACTTTTTTTTTTTTTTTAATGCAATAAAAACATTTGCATAATTTATTGCAAGGATATTTATTATTTATGACGGAATAAATGGATTTTTAACTCCCTTTTCAATAGTTTTGGTATAATTTCAACATTTATTTATATATTTTGTTTTATTCAAGTAGATCAGGGGTCGGCAACCTTTTGTAAGTATTGGGCCAAATTGAACATAAATATTTTAAGACGGGGCTGCACTCAATAGTCATAATTTGAGGAGGCTCGTGGCTAATCGGATAAGCTACGAATTACGAATCTAGAGTTGCTACCCAACTCGGGTTCAAATCCCACTTGCCGTGAAAATTTTCGAAGTTGAGGGACGTGAAAAAAAAATATAAAAATAAAATATGGGGATTGACTTCCCCGAGACTTTCTCGTATATTCTTTTGGAATTACGTCTGGGTGTGTGTGTAAACACGATTGCTTAAAACCAAAGCAGCTAGATCGATGAAATTTGGTATATGCTCCTTACACTAAAATTGTAGATTTCTATTAACTTTTGGAGTAAATACGTCACTTGAAAGTAGTACTTTACTTAAAAAAGTTTTTTCAAAAATTTTGAAATTTTCAATTTTTTTGTTATAGTATGATAAAATACTCTATTTTAAAAAGTTTTTATTTCTTTGACATTTTTCGAAAACTGAGTAGTTTTTGAAATAATCAAAGAAGAAATATAAAATTTTCGTTAATTTTGATAAAAAATCAAAACAAAATCATACAGGTGTCATTAAAAAAGGGTAAATATAAACAAATGAATTTGTGAAACAAATGAATTTGTTTATATTTACTCTTTTTTTAATGACACCTGTATGATTTTGTTTTGATTTTTTATCAAAATTAACGAAAATTTTATATTTCTTCTTTGATTATTTCAAAAACTACTCAGTTTTCGAAAAAATGTCAAAGAATAAAAACTTTTTAAAATAGAGTATTTTATCATACTATAACAAAAAAATTGAAAATTTCAAAATTTTTGTAAAAACTTTATAAGTAAAGTACCACTTCCAAGTGACGTATTTACTCAAAAGTTGATAGAAATCTACAATTTTAGTGTAAGGAGCTTATACCAAGTTTCATCGATCTAGCTGCTTTGGTTTTTAAGCAATCGTGTTTCACACACACACACACACACACACAGACATAATGCCAAAAATAGTTTTTTTTGGACTCAGGGAGGTCTAAAACGTGGAGAAACATCAAAATCTCGAAGTCGAATTTTTTTACGATTACATAACTTTCTCTATACGAGAAAGTAAAAATTAAAGCCCGGATTTTTATGCAGCAAAAACCGCTAAGTGTGTCATATAATATGCACTAAAAGTATTAAAATATGCAATATATATGTCAAAAATATCAAGTAAATGGCTTCCAATTGAAGGTAAATCATGATTTCTACTGATGTAAAACTAACAATTCGTGTTTTATTTTTGGAAGGAAATAGTGTTAAAACAAAAATTGGTCTCGCAATAAAAACTAAATTTAATGTAAAAAAAAAAAACAGTAGATAATATAATAAGTATAGTAAAAATTTGCAAATTATTTGTTCAAGAGAAACTCTTGGACCAGAAGACATGCTATCGACGAATGTTCGAGGAGTTGCCAAGAGCCCGAGGCAAACATAACATTTGTCCTGATAAAGGCCAGAAAAATTGACTGAAAAGTCGACAATTGTATTCATATTAATTAAAGAAAGAGTAAAAAGAGAAATTTTTCTTAAATTGCTCTCGGCTGCCTTACTCTCCTCATTGCTAACTTTTAATTTGCATTGCAATTCAAAACTAAATGCATTTCAAAATTAGCTTCTGAAAAACTGAAGCGTTTATATTATGAAAACGATCGTTCGACATCCACATGTGATAGGAGCAAACTTAGTGCATTAGGTTCAATTTCACAAAATTAAAATAAGGCTGAACGCACACCAATTGAGCAAAAAAAAAACATTTTTGACTAATCGTGCCCCAACTGTTTTATCAATGCTTTTCTACGCACACTGAGGATGCAAAATACAATTGAGCATGATTCGACATCATTGAACAAAATGTTTTGCCATTGAGCGTTTTGCTCAATCGCTCTGCGTTGGAAAATGTTTTGCTCTTGGACAAAACGTTTTGTTCGAAAACGTTTTTGCTTGGGCTTGGAATATGCAATTGCATAGGAATCCAGGCTTTAGTCATAATTTAATAGATTACAATATTATTCAAAACTAAATGTTTATATGACCTATTGAATTATAACATCATAGAAAAAATACAAATAATTACAATGTCAACATTTAATTGGACTTTTGTTCTTGAATAGGCTACAATTTAACAATTCGGTTATGTCCACATTCGTTTGTGATCCCGAGATCCTAAGAAGATTTAGCAAATTTTGATCCGTCGATCGGGTTCTGTATTTTGACTTAACAAGTAAAGGTTTGTTCACATAAATATGTACAGTACTTGCAAAGATGCAAATCATTCCCCTTGCAAATATTTTAATTTGCGGCGGGAATTTATTTGAATAAAAGGATAGCCTATCAATTGATTTGCGTAAAAATAATTTTTGTAAAAAATAATTATTTACAGTAGTTGTTTTTAGCTGGGAATCGTAGTTGAGGACGATAAGGAGAATAAAAACCAGCAAAGTTTTCTCTCTCAGGACTCCAATTTATTTGCAAATATTTCGGCTCCTATACAGGGGCCATCCTCAGTGCATATATGAAATTTATGAGAGAGATTGTTACGAGGTAAAATTGATTTAGTAATTAAAACAATAATTGAGTTTAACAAAAGTTTTATATTTTTCAACAAAATAATATATAAGATTGTTGTACATACAATGACAACCGTGGTTGTATTCTTCGGGAAAACTCTCCTCCAAGTTGATAAATCGGATTCTAACGAATTCTTCTTTGTTCCTCTTTGCACACACAATACAAAAAAATATTTAAACTTATGATATTATTATATATTTTCCTCTTTAGGGGATGTTAAAAAAAAGATGCCAACAAAGAGAGCCAGCATGAAATTTGCTGCTCATTCGAGTGCCTCTCTCTACACATTTCTTCTCCGTTCTGTGCTTCTCATACATATATGCGTTCTATAAGTTTGCCCGCAGAGGGCTCACTCAAGCCACTCCTCTGGGGTGGGAGATTAGCGCTCTCGCGGGTTATTTAAAAAAATATAATTTTATATTATGGGTATAAATTTTTTAGATCACAACAAGATTGTCAATTGGGTAAAAATATATTTGAGAAAACATTTGAGCGCATGAGCTTATTGCCTGGTCGTTCTATGCCAGTATATGATCTAATCTAAATATTTGCAAATAAATTGGAGTCCTGAGAGAGAAAACTTTGCTGGTTTTTATTCTCCTTATCGTCCTCAATAATTATTTACGTGTGGATGAAATATATGTAAAAATATAAATTATTCTTAACCAATCAAAAGGAAATATTTATTAACAAGTAAAAAGTTTTAAATGATTGGCAATAGTTTAAAAAGGATCCAGAGGGCAAAATTGATTTCAATCCAAATTCTTAAATCCATCCCCCTTTCGATTTAGATCGTGATCCAGATCCAAAAATCATGGATCGGATCGCCCGATTTAAATGCAAAAGGATCGCGATGACAGAGTGTGCTAACTTTTTTGCGTATTCTTATTTGAATTAATTACTAGTCAAAATAATTTTAATCAGATACTCTGTCTGACCCTTGGA
The DNA here is from genome assembly GCA_023213315.1 of Euborellia annulipes. Classification (NCBI taxonomy): domain Eukaryota; kingdom Metazoa; phylum Arthropoda; class Insecta; order Dermaptera; family Anisolabididae; genus Euborellia; species Euborellia annulipes. The sequence continues at coordinate 31,911 of JAKCPI010000780.1, forward strand.
TCATGAAGCGAAATCTCTGATTGCGAACACCCCTTGTGGTTAGGCAACCAGGAGTGATTCTCTTCTAACGGGAAGCATTCTCCCCTTGGATTAGGATTTAATCTTGCTCGTGTCTTTTTTAATTAAAATAATAAACTGCGTTTTATTATATAATAAAATATCAATCTTTCTTGAAATAAATTTCAACTTAAAGGGTCAAATAAATAAGCATATCAGGTTTCTGTGATGACATTAAAGTTTTAGTTTGAAAGATGCTTATCACTTTTCATTGCTTAATGCAAACTTTGAGGATGTTTTATTGGCTATTATATATACCACATACTGTGTATAGTTTGGGAGAATTGTTTATCTTCATCTGACTTAGAAATTTAAGTTTAAACAACAACAAAACATGAGCAGGTTATAAAAAGTCGAATTAAATAAAGGGGATAGAGCAATGCCTTTTCTTTTTTGGGGGATGTAAACTTTCTTCTTGAAAAAGTAATCATTTAAATCCGTAGAGTTGCTTTGAAAAACCTCAAAATCAGTAGAAAGAATGAGCAGCCGACAAAATGCTCATCATCAGTACAAAATAAGGTGTATATTTGCAGTAGATTCTCTTTTCTTTTCAAGGGGGGAAGGATCCAGTTTTTGGGGGTTGGGGGGAGGGGTTGCACACCACACAACTTTCTCTTACTTTCAGTTATTTGAAGTTGCATTCAGTACGTGTTTTCCAGAATATTTGTATACAAATCAAATTTTTGGGGAGGGGGCCTTTGTTTTTTTTTGAAATGGGTGATAAGGTCCGAAGCCTAAAATGACCAATAGTCACATGAGCCAGGAAGAAAATAAAAACAAAAGGAGAAGCATAAAGGGGAAACTCAACTGCGGGAACTGAGAAGATGCCTGTTGAGGTTAGACTTGAAAGTCTGAAGATTGTAGGTTTTGGGAAAGATAGACGCAGGGAGCTTGTTCCAATCACGGGAGGTCATGGGGACAAAAAGAAGAATGAAATGATTGATTTGTATCGACTGCTCTTTTTACAATGAAAAAATAAAATTTCATCAAATTAATTTGCCAATGGATGCTCTTTCTAATTATTTGATTTGAAATTATGGCGGTGATGAATAATCAAAAGGCATCATTCCGATTTTGAAGTTTAGGCATTCGTAGTTGTTATCATTAGTAAAAAAAGTGAATTTTTTTTTGTCGTTGACGATTCGAGGACAGAGAGTTCTTATCATAAAGTGTCAAATATAGAACTGTCCCTAATGACTATTATTTATGTGTAAATAGAAAAAAGGTTGGTCTCAAAAAACCGTTAGAGGCCGATTCAGATGCTGCTTACTCTAAGCGGCAAGAGGTGGCGTTAGTTTTTCCCATGGGAAAACAAGGGTTTTATTCCATTTCATTTGAAAGCTTCCAGCAAATTAATTAATGCAAAAATTTTTTAACACAATGATAACTAATTTAATTATCTATAAGATAAAATTAAATATACAAATTATTTTACAAAATGTTTCAACGAGAACCAACGGTCGAAAGTTTAAATCTTATATAAGATATAGACCGAATTTTTTTAAAAGATCTTTTATTTAATGTGATTAATCTAAAATAAAATTTTTTTTTTCGAAAATAAAAAAAAGGAAGGGCTTTTAAAGTTGTAGATATTTTCAAAAGTTTTAATTTAAAAAAAATTTGAGGTCGATAGCTTCACAATTGTGGCCTCTGAAAACTCTCAAAATTAGCACCTCGAGACGCTCACCTAATATATATTTTTTTTAGTCTTTTTGGCATCTTAGGCCATATAGACTTTAAACGATACACTATTATTTAGAAACTATATTTTAGAGGGTCCCGGCATATTTATTTATACCATTTGGTATCCAAATGATTTAAATAAATTCATCGGACTGCCTGGGGATCCGAACTCACGCCATGGCTTGACTATCATTATTGACATTTGTCAACATTTAAATAAAAAAACTTAAGCCGTCTCGAGCACAGGGGATTCTTTTGTTTTCTAAACACTTGACTAAAAATTAAAAAAAATATAATTCAATCGATAATCCACGAGTTTGCTTAGTAAGGATTCTGAAGAGTCCTTCAATTATTAATTAAAACAGGAGACTTCAAATTATTTATTTGGAACATAAAGTGCAAAAGATCTTATAGAACAAAAGGAAAACAATAATTAATAATTATATACATCAAAAAATATCAAATAGGCTAATAGAAAAAATCTGGTGAGACTGAACACATAGCACACAACTTTCTCTTACCTTCGGTAAGTGAAAGTTGTGATCTGTGCTTTTCACATCAGACTTTTTTGTGTTTTGTTTCCTCCGATATATAAAAATCAAAATGTAAAATTTATAAACATAGGATAATATTTATATTTTATTTGAAGAATTTGAAGATATTATATTCAACCATTTGTCCTATCTTTGCTATGAAGTACAAGAGTAAAGTGTGCTTCAAACAATTTCAAGGGCAAAATGAGAATATACATTTTAAAGAACTTCTAACAATTGTTTGTTTTATAAATTTGAATCAAAATCGTAGGAGCAAATTTTGAGAATATCGAAAAAACTAAAAAAAGTACATCATTAAAGTACTAGTACTTTTTTGCCGATTTTGTTCAAAAGCTTCGTGTCGCGTCCCAGAGGGGTATTTTTTTGTTTTTTTTTGTTCTTTTCATCTCTCCTCAGTTGAATGTTGTTTTGGCCGTCTACTGATGGTTTGTTCTTTATGTTCTTGAGATATTTTGTTCACGGACAGATATACAGACATAAAGACCATGTTGGGAAAACCACTTTTTATCTAGGGCATAACACTTTTTATGCCCTCGGGGCTTGGTGTAGGAGTTAGCATGCTAATCTCATATACCAAAGGTTGCGGGTTCGGACCCCAGGCAGCCCGAGGCCTCTCTCCAACCCTTTTGTTTCCCAAGGCTAAAATAGAAATGCCTGGACCCCCAAAAGATATATTTATAACATATGAGTATCGTTTAAAGTCTTAAATGGCCTAAGTTGCCGAAAAGACTGTGTGAATGAGAAAAAAGTGTGAATGTTTAAAAAAAAAAAGTTATTTGTTGGCGAGGCCAAACATCCCATGGCTCCAGGGAATCGAACCCAGGATCTCCAGCCTTTCCGGGGCATAGGCGTGCTGTCTATTGCACCAGGCCACCGGATCCTCGACCTGTTTGTTAGATATACGCGTATATCTCTATGACTTAGTTAAGTCCGAAAAGAATCGAGATGTTTTGAATACTAATATCTAATTCATATATATAAATTTGGAAAATATTTAACGAAACCCACTTTTTTGGACTCAGGAGACCTCGAAACGTGTATATCCATCAAATTTTTTATACATGATTCCAATAATTTCTCTCTATATACAATTTATACATACATATATAGATAAGAGAAAGTAAAAAAGGCAATCTATTTAATGTAATACGTCAAGATTTTCACCCCCATAATGTATTGCTTGCCTAACCTTCAAGATTTCTTCAAGTATATTTTCAACAGATCTATCACTGAGATATTCACTATTTACTTTTACTCCATTTACTCTCTTTTTGTTTGTTTTGTCGATCATTTCAGATGAGCGAATATGAAAGAATGGATGAATATTTTATTGAACTGTTCTTTTAAATTATTAAATTCATCCAAACGATGATGCGCTCTCTTATTTGTATCATAATAAATTATTAACAAAAAATAAAATTAGGCGAATTGAAAATGGAGTTTTTATATTCGTAACTCCCCTTGAAAGGAGGAATTCTTTATGTTTGTTCGCGAGAGAGAGAGAGAGAGAGAGAGGGGGAACATCATTTCTCTTTTCGAAATTCAAATAAGTTTTCTTCTTTTGCTCTCTCTCTTTAAGGATAAAACCATTTGTTATTTTCTTGTCCCATGATGAATATTTGATTTGACTGGAAACACAATTATTGATTCAGCATTTGTTTATCTCTTGAAAAATATGGACAAAGTTTTCTCCCTGGGGAAAATACGCATCCACAAACTATTTGGGTTAAATGATCTTCAAATCTTCAAATATTAATAGTATAAAAATCAAAATCGTTACTTTGGTGGTTTTCAATAATGCCAAAATATTAATAAAAATCTGGCTTGGTAGCACACCAGATTTTAGTTTACCAAAGGACCTTAGTTAACTTGACCACTTGCGTTTCTTAAGTAAAAAAAAGTAAAAAATCTGGTGTGACTGGCGCACAGCACACAACTTTCTCTTACCTTCGGTAATCGAAAGTTGTGTTCTGTGCTTGTCACACCAGATTTTTTGTGTCGACATATATTTAGTTCCCTACAGTATGGAACATTTGAATGCAGATGTAAAATTTATATGTATGGGAAAATATTTATATTTTGTTACCATGGCAACCATTTCTTCTATCTTCCCTATGAAATACAAGAGTAAAGTGGTCTTCAGAAGATTTCAATTGCAAAATGAGAATATACATTTTAAAGAGAATCTAAAAATTAATTGATTTTTGAATTTAAAAAAAAATCGTTGGAGCAAATTTTGAGAAAATCGAAAAAAACTGAAAAAGTACATCAGTAAAGTACTAGTACTCTTTGGCCGATTTTGATTAAAAGCTTATTTTTCTGGTCCCGGGGGTGTTTAACTTAAATATAAAATTTCAACCTCGTAGCTCAATTCCTTCATGCTTAAAATTGAACACACACCCCACCCACCCACCCACCCACACACCCACCCACAGACAGACCATGTCGCGAAAACCACTTTTTTGGATTCAGGGGACCTCAAAACGTGAAGATCCATCAAAATCTCGACATCGAATTTTTGACATGAATCCAATACTTTCTCTCTATATATATATTACATATATACATAGGTAAGAGAAAGTAAAAAGTCAATGTATTTTTAGGCCGGTATTCATAATCGAGACTTATTGATCAAGTCAGACTAAAGTAATTGCTTAAGTTCACTTTCGATTCATAGACACAAACAAGCAATCGTTTGAGTCAGTGCAAACGAGCAGCACCTGGCGGAGACTTGACAAAGTAAAGACTTGTTTCCTAGGTCACTAGACCTAGCTTATTCGATGTTTTCGTTATTCAGAGTTATTTCTTAAGCCAAGACTAGTTTCAAATAAGTTCGTTCGATTTCATAGTGATTTTTCATGCGGACTAGTTAGCAAACAAGTCAGAATTTTTTAAGTCAAGTCGAAAGGTGACTTGAGTCTTTGTTTTTGACAGCAGTTGTCAGATCTTCAATTTTCAAATTATCATAAATGTAAAAAATTAAGGTAAGAATTAATTATTAAATTAAATTATTATTAAATAACATTATTATTTATTTAAATTTCCACTTGGAATAAAATAATTGGTTAATCTTTACAATAAAGTGCCAGCCCTCTCACTGACTGACTAGTTCACTCTTTAGACATTAGCTCAACATTCATGATTCTTTCGTTCTTCAAAATATTATTAATATATATTTTTACTTACTTTTTTGGGTTTTTTCTTTCTCCATTGTAATTTAGATGACAAAAACCTTGCGCATGACCTATTCTGATTGAGATAAGTAAAGAAATTAATTAAATAGATTTGAAAATATAAAAAATAATTTTATCGAAAATTGTTTATTATTATTTTTTTTAATAATAAATGATAAAGGAGCTAACTTCAGCTGATAATTGAAAAAAAAAACAAAGAATAATTTTTTTTTAATCCGCCCCTGCTCAACATTCATTATTCTTTCATTCTTTTCATTTAGGCGCGCTATTTGTTTTGTCACTAAGACCGAGAATTCCCTAGTTTTTTAAATTTTTTTTTAATCGAAGGAAACCGAACTGCAACCGAAGGACCGAAACAATTAGGTCGTGACCCCTGAAGTTGTTTTGTCACTAGTGTCGACTTCGGTTCGGTTTCGGTTTGGTTCGGCTCGTCTCAGTTCGGTTCGAAACCATCCAGTTAGAAGCTATTCGGTAGCCCTTAAAAATAAATGGACTTAATGCTTAATGTGGCGTTCGTATTTCTTCAAAATTTTCGTTATTTTGGCATATATCTCGATCAAATTGGCTTACCGACACCTCTTTTAGGCTAATAAAGGGAAATGAGGGAGTATTTTCCCTGAAAAAGTTGTAAAAAGTACTAAACTCCCAAAAGTCTTATTGTAAATATTATCCAAATAAATTTTCGGTCCCTTCGGGCCCGAAAATTTTTTTTAAAAGCTACCGAATCGCTTCTAACTGGATAGTTTTGAACCGAACTGAGCCGAGCCGAACCAAACCGAACCGAACCGAAGCCGAGAATTCCCTAGTTGTTTTGAATTTTTTTCTAAAAATAAAAGAACCGAACTTAAAACCGAAGGTCTCGAGCCGCCTCCGGCGGCTCTCGGACAAGGGATCCCTGCAAGTTCTTTAAAATATTCTGGATGAATATTTTTTAATCTAAAACAGAACCGACCTTAATTAACCGAAGGTCTCGAGCCGCCTCCGGCGGCTCTCGGACAAGGGATCCCTGCAACTTCTTTAAAATATTCTGGATGGATATTTTTTATTTAAAACAGAACCTACTATTTACCAAAAGACACGGGCCTCCATCGGGGGCCCGCGGACCCAAAGATGTTCTTAATAAGAGTAGCAAACTCGAGCCTTTCTACTAAAAAAAAAAGTCAGTGAATACTTTAACTTTTAATACAACATGAAGTTAGCTCCTTTATCGTTCAATATTTTTAAAAACAAACTATTTTCGATAAAATTATTTTTTATATTTTCAACTCTATTTAATTAATTTCTTTACTTATCTCAATCAGAATAGGTCAGGCACAAGGTTTTTGTCATCTAAATTACAATGGAGAAAGAAAAAACCAAAAAAGTAAAGCCGAGAATTCCCTAGTTGTTTTGAATTTTTTTCTAAAAATAAAAGAACCGAAGGTCGAGACCCCTGCAAGTTGTTAAAAAAAAACGATTCTTACCTTATTCTGACCTCTCCTCATCATCCTTCTCGCAATCAAACCAAGATCCATACAAGATTTCAATACTTGCAATTTTCCATCCATTCCAGATTCATGCTTTCGATACAAATCGAAAAAAGGAGATCAATTCTCTCACTCATTGTGGAACTTAGATAAATGATAATAAAAGCAAATGCTAGACAAAAATGGGAATTCCAGACAGCAAAAATGACAAAATGGCCAAAAAAAAATTTAATAAAAAAAGCACAACACAAAATAATAACTCGCCCAGGAGATGAATGTAAAAATATATCTTAGAGGCCGGGGAGATGAATATTTATATTTATATTTATATATATATAGTGAGATTTATATTAAATGGCTTCTTATAAAAATGAAATAGTGAGAACGAATCATAAAAAGAATCACGAATGAATCACCTCAGCGCCCTCTAGGTGGCCTGGCACTTTATTGTAAAGATTAGCCAAATAATTAATAAAAATATATTTTTTTGCAGTTATTTTTTGGAAATTATAGTTTATAAAAAAGAAGAGCAATATCTAGATTATATATTTATATTATTATAAAAGGTAAATGAATACTTTGTTTTAAATAACTATTATTTATTTAAATTTTCATTTGGAATATAATCTTTGATAATAACCTGATAATAACTAAAATATTTATTTTAGATGGATTTGCACAAACAATTATGATTTAAATTTATATTGTGGAAGTGTTTTTTTATGATCAACTGAGGTGTTGATAGTTAATCAAATAAAATACGGAAGTTTTTCGGTTGCAGGTTTATTTTCGACTGAACATTCAGTTCAGTTCAGATGGTTATAAACCATAATCTTCAGGCTTGGAAATCACAATCGTTTTATTTTGTATAATATATGAATGCTTTCATTTCTTTATAATATAAAAATACATTTTACTTTTATGATTAATATAAAATTTTAAATAAATAAAATTTTCATTGTGCATATAATATTTGTTATTTACCTAAAGAAACCAAAAATCCTTTGTAAAGATATTAAAGAACAATTCTTAGCTTATTTTTTCCAAATGAGGTGTGTCTATATATTTTTTATTAATCAATATATATTTCTATGTATATTAAGGCCTTATTATAGTTTCTAACCTAAAAAAGTTTTTAATTAAGCTGACCTTGTTTATTTTTTTTTAGAAATTTTTATATTTTTGTAAAAAAATTAATTATTTTTAATTAAATATTTTAATTTATAATATTTATTGAAATTAATTTCAATTTTTATTATGTTGCCTACTTCACAAAACGTCAAATTATTTTTTCACAATCTATATATATAATCTATATATATAAAAATGAAATGGGAAAAATGTATGTATGTATGTAAATATGTATGTATATGTTCTATAGAAATCCACAATTTTCAATGAATCCATTTGAAATTAAGTACACATATAGTACATGGACCAGGGAGTAACGTAGTAATAATTTGAATCTCTTAAATGTTTTGGAAAATTAATTATAATCAAATTTCTTCAATATGGGAACACAAAATCAACAAGTTGGCTAGAAATTAGAGAGCGTCCTTTATGCTGTGTGAACCAGCTTCCTACCTGACTATGGGCTGGGGGTGGGGGCTACGCAGTAGTTGAAAAACGAAGAGAGGACTCAGGTGACTGACCCTTTAAACAGTCATAAACAGACCCTTTTGTGCTGTTCCCAATCGTTACCCTCGCCTCGCTTGAATATAAGATCCTTCCTTAACATCTTAACACTTGCATTGCAACAAGAAATATCCCGAATTGGGAATAAACTTGCTCCCCGAAGGCGAGCAAGGGGTCCAGGGGCGCAGCCCCCTGGCTAGGCGGAAAGCCCGCCGAAGGCGGGCTTTGCGACTAGTAATATAATATTTCTGTAATATTTTATTCTTTGAAATTTTCGACTCGCCATATTAGCCGAAGTTTGCCGATTGTATCCGATCGGAGCCGAGAATAGCCGAAGTCGTTGTCTTGACGAAGCAATTGGTTTGGCAAACAAGCAATGTTTATTGGAACTCTGACTTCAAAAAGTCTTGCTTGAATAATGTTTATGAAATCATAAACGATCTAGCTCGACTTGTTCAAAAAAGTCTTACTTCATGAAGTCAGACTTAAGCACGAAAACAAGTTTCAATTATGAATACGGCCCTTAATCTCATATTTAGATATTTTATACACAATATAGAATCGTAAATAAATACAAAATTTCATAATTAGTGAAAAATTTTTAAAATGTTTAAAAAGTTCCAAAAGGGGCAGACCTCCTGTTGAATCGAAATTAACATACAAATCCCCATATGGGGATTTAACATTGGCTCTATAGAAAGAAGAGCAAGAAAATAATTTGAAAAATCAGAAATACATCAGTAAAGTGTACTTCAAACGTTTTTTCCGAAAAATTTTACTGATATACTTTTTAAAGAGCATCTAAAAAATAATTGATTTATGAATTTTAATCAAAAACGTTGGAGCGAATTTTGAGAAAATCGAAAAAAAACTGAAAAAGTACATTAGTAAAGTACTAGTACTTTTTGTTCAAAAAATTATTTTAACAGTCCGGGAGAGTACCTAACTTTTAAATATAAAATTTCAACCTCAGCTCATTTCCTTCATGTTAAGCATCGTTACATACAGACACACAGATCAATTTGCGAAAACACTTTTTTGGATTCAGGGGAACTCAAAACATGTATTTCCATCAAAATCACCAATTTTTGACATGAATCAATACTTTTTCTCTATACATAGGTAGGAGAAAGTAAAAATAAATAAAAGAGAGACTTGTATGAGTGTAAATTTTATATTGCCAGTCAATCTTGATTAGTGCTGTTTTAATGTTCATTGTTTCGAGTGAATTAATTGGCAAATGCCTGCCTGTTTGCATCTTTAATACCAACATTTCAAATTAATTAATTAATTTCAAAGTCAAATGTTATTATTGAATTTTGTACGCTCCATGTCCATCCATCCTTTAAAGTTTAAAATTAAGTGAACATTTTGCAATTTAGCAATTTATCTTTAAAAAAAAAAAATTCTTGAAGAAGGAGTTGAAATACAAAATAAACGTTGTGAGTGTTATTGACATGTGGTGGTGTGCGTTTTGTTTGCAGGGCAGGCGATGTGGGCGCCGCAGAGATGGGCACCGCCCTGTCCAGATGGACCACGAGCCAGATATCGTGTGGTTACTGCCCTAGGACCACCCTTTGTCATGCAAACAGAACAGGGGAATGGAGGATCATGCCCAGGGGGATTACCCTGCCAGGACAAGTGTTGCTACGGTAACCGCAAAACTCCTCCATTCTTAATACTGTATAGATGTGTAGGTCAGGGCAGACAAATATTTTGCAATTATCCAACTCTATTTGAGATGCCACCTCCTGAGGAAGGAAACAATATCACAACACAGCATGAAGGTTATTCCTCAGAGTAATCACAACGTGTCAGTTCTGTCAGAATATTTTTCAATACTCACATAGCCTCTCTAAGGCTTCTCCATCCTTCCCGATCCTGCGCCACCTGCATCTAGTTTGGGGAGGTGAGTTTTGTTGTTCTTATTTTACGAAAAGTCTTGAGGTATGTTTCAGTTACTGTCCAGCAGACCTTCCCCATTCTAGTTATTCGAGTTGACTAAATGCCTCATATTTTTTACGTTGATAAACACAACAATTTAGTAAACAACCTTAAAGATTCCCATCTTGTGGACAATAGCCGAAACCTGAAGAGGTTCGTGGATTTTGTAAAATTAGAGCAACACATTAAGAAAATAAATACTAAATACCAGAACAAAAATGGATAGACTTACAACCATTTTAACTAGGTAGAGCTTTGTTTGAAAAGAGATGGACATTTTTCAAACAAAGCTCAAATAGACTGTAAATAAGCCAGTCAAAATATCGTTTAAGATAATAAATTTGCGAGATAAGTTCGCCTTTGATTGGGCAAAAATTGCGCCCCCTGAAGTCGAACCAGGACCTCCACGCTTTCGCGGACTTGCTTGATCCTAGTTCGCCGTTTATTACCATTTTATTTACATTTTCTAGTTAGGAAATAAGTGTCATTTTAAGTTCTAAGTCCATTTCTAAGTAGCATGAAGCATGTCTCCACATTATCAGGACTTGTTGCAGTGCGGGGCCAGGTGGTGATTTTTTTTTTTTTTTCATAATGCTGCCCGAGGTTCGAAAAGAATTGACCCCCCTCGTTATGGCTTTACGAGTGAGAACAGCACCGCGACGATCAATGTTGAATCGAAGTCTGAATGCACGCTGCGCAGCCACTAATGATCCATTGTTTTTAACAAATTCGTCGTATATATACACACGGTGAACAACATCCCAGGGTTCCATAGGGTAACAAAATGGCTTAGAATGAGCCTCCCTCCATCTATAAGCTCCGTCTACTTTTGTCCCTATTCGCGTGACCTTACTCTGTATATAATATTTCAACAATTTTGGCCTTATTGACCTACACATCAATGACTACAGTATGGTACAAAATTAATCAATTGACATAATAAAAACCCATAATATTCTATGTCCAATTGTAGTTTCTGGTGCTCAAAGCAGGATGAAGTGGCTGGAGCGCAGAATTCTTTAATTAAATCTCAATTCTTTATTAGACTTTTTCGGATGCATCCCTTTTCTAGCTTTCTTCAGAACCATTGTCTAAAAAATAATTTTTCAACACCAGAAAGAAACTACAATTGAACTTAGAATATCAAGTACATACAGGTGTCATATCACAAAAAAAAAAATCATAATATGTGAAATTAGAAATAGAGACAAGTGCTTCCTATTAACCTTTCGTTGATTATTATTAAATTAGAAAGAGCAAGTACAGGTACTCTTCTCTCCCCGCTACCGTTCTTTAGAAGAGAATGAATTTTGCAAATAATTCATTGCCATCATCAGGCCTGCAAAGAACCATTTTTACATTATTAATAAAATTTTCATTTTAGGAAATAAAATTCATATTCAGAACATACAAAATGTTACAAGAGTCTTGCAAAACAGACATTTTAAAAATTAAAAAAAAAAATTTTTAAACAAAATTTTTTACTTTCAATATCAAAATAAAAAATATAAAAATTACACAAAGGAAACAAATTATTTTTAACATTTTTTAGCTCAAATCCTTCATTTCCTTCAAAAACAATATTTATCTTCTCAGTTCTATGATTTTTTTAGAAAATTTGTCAAAACTTTAGTTGGTTTAGTTTTTGACTTTCTTAAATTAGCACTAAACAAGAGCTTTGTCATATATATATTTAGAAACAATTCTTAATAATGGTTGTTAGTTAGCATTGATGAATTGACCATGGGCGTAACTAGGGGGGTCCCGGGGGGGGCCTGGCCAAAAATGGCAAAAAATCGACCTAACCACATCTATTTAAATTGCTCTAAAATCTGTTAGAGATGAGATAGAGAGATGAATGAGGTGTCGTTTTACAGCTTTTCAGACACCCTTTCCAATTATATACAACACACCTGGGTGGTAATAAAAAAAAAATTTTAATTTCAAAATCAAAAATTTAAATTAATTTTTCTCAAAAAGTACCACTTCGAAAATTTTGAAAAAATTCTAAAATGGTCCTTGCTTAAAGGTTAAAAGATAATATAAGCCTCATCGAGGGATCATGATGGGATCATAGAAAAATTAATTAAAACAACCATTGCGTTAGTTTTTTGTCATAATTGGGAAAAATTAGACAGGCTCAGTGACGTACCGAGGGGAGGGGGAGGGGCGAGGGGGGCGGTCCGCCCCAGGCCCCGAGCCGGCATAGACATATATATATATATAAAAAAAATTAAATATTTCCCTTTGAGAGGCCCCGGGGCCCTCAGAGTCAAGTAAAAATGGGAAAATTTTGATTAAAAAAACAGAAAATTTAATGAAAATTTCGCTTTAAATAGGCCCCGGGGCCCTCAGGGCTCAAGTAAAAACGGAAAAATTTAGAAAAACAAAACAAAATTTCTCTTTGAGAGGCCCCGGGACCCTCAGAACCAAGTAAAAATGGGAAAATTTTGATTAAAAAAAAAAGAAAATTTAATGAAAATTTCTCTTTAAATAGGCCCCGGGGCCTCAGGGCTCAAGTAAAAACGGAAAAATTTAGAAAAAAAAAAAAAAAATTCTCTTTGAGAGGCCCCGGGGCCCTCAGGGCTCAAGTAAAAATGGAAAAATTTAGAAAAAAAAAAATTTCTCTATGAGAGGCCCCGGGGCCTTGGGGTTCGGGGATATACGGTATTTTAAAAATATTTTTGTGTATTGAGGAGAAGGATATTTAAAGATGAGCACCCCCCCAAAAAAAAATTCAATGTAAGGCCCCCTTTCTTCTAGTGCCGCCCCAGGCCCCCAACTGCCTCTGTACGCCTCTGCACAGGCTAACAGTGATTTTGGTACCGGGGGTATTTTGAGCTGATCTCCGAGTATATGCGACGTCCTTTTTCCAAAAATGCCGTCCTTTTTGCTCGAATAGCTCTAGTTTTAGAGATATAGAGAATATAACGTTTTAATTGAAATTCTGCTCTAAAGTGGCTCTTATTTTGAGTTTTCTAGATTTTTTTATGTTTTCTCTTAAAGATATACGGGTAGCTAAGATACATAGAAAATCTAGAGATTCTGCCCAATCAGAAGTGATTTAGTGGTGCAAAACACGGCTAAAAGTTGAAAAAAATTCAATTTTTCCAGTTTTTCTTAACTTTAGACAACCCTAAAATTTTTTTAACATCTCTGAATGCAAAAAACATATATGTACGATATTCTGTAACTCTTTAGCTTTCCAGAAATCATTCCTTTGTGCAAATCGGTTAATTATTAAAGAAATTATAAACTTGTTATTTCAGCGCTATCACTACACCCAAGAATTCTTCTAAGCAAAACAACATCTTAATCATAAAATTGTCTTATCTTTGATTTGTAGATTAACTATTTTGTTTATAATTTCGTTAATAATTAACCGATTTGCACGAATGAATGATGGCTGGAAAAATTGAATTTTTTTCAATTTTTAGCCGTGTTTTGCACCACTAAAATCACTTCTGATTGGGCAGAAACTCTAGATTTTCTATGTATCTTAGCTACCTGTATATTTTTAAGAGAAAACACCATAAAAAAAATCTAGAAAACTCAAAATAAGAGCCGCTTTAGAGCAGAATTTCAATTAAAACGTTATATTCTCTATATCTCTAAAACTAGAGCTATTGGAGCAAAACGGACGATATTTTTGGAAAAAGGACGTCGCATATACTCGGAGATCAGCTCAAAATACCCCCGGTACCAAAATCACTGTTAGCCTGTGTAATTTTTCCCAATTGTGACAAAAAACTAACGCAAGGGTTGTTTTAATTAATTTTTCTCTATAATCTGAGATGGTGAGGTTAAAAAGTGTATCGATTTGACGTGGAATGACTCGCCCACCGAGGTTATCTGGTCTCATGCCCCCCCCCCCAGCGAGGATGGCTGGTCCCATGGCCCCCCCCCAGCCAGATTCTCTAGTTACGCCCATGGAATTGACACTATAAAATATAAAGATTCACTGCTAGAACATTTTGTAACTAACTTCACTAATGTTTTTGTAAAGAAAGTGAATCTTTATATTTTATAGTGTCAATTCATCAATGCTAACTAACAACCATTATTAAGAATTGTTTCTAAATATATATATGACAAAGCTCTTGTTTAGTGCTAATTTAAGAAAGTCAAAAACTAAACCAACTTGAGTTTTGACAAATTTTCTAAAAAAAAATCATAGAACTAAGAAGATAAATATTGTTTTTGAAGGAAATGAAGGATTTGAGCTAAAAAATGTTTTTAATTTTTAAATGTCTGTTTTGCAAGACTCTTATAACATTTTGTATGTTCTGAATATGAATTTTATTTCCTAAAATGAAAAATTTATTAATAATGTAAAAATGGTTCTTTGCAGGCCTGATGATGGCAATGTGCCGAAACTGTCTTAACCGGTATGCAGTCGCCAATAAAATAAAAGAAATGAAATATTGATTTATTTTGTTATAATTTTCACATTAAACATCAACCTAAAAGTAAAATTCCTTATCTTGAAATAATTTGCAAATAATTTTGACCACAGCAAAATCTTTTTGTTGAATCCAGGCCTAAGTATGGATCTTCTAATCAAAATCTCAATGGAGCTGAATTTCGAGTTTTCTCTCTACTTGGTTCCGGATGGTAAATACGGAGCGCGGGACTACAACGAGACCGAAACTGAAGAGGAATTGCGTCAAATGGCGCATAACGACGACGAGCCTGGGGCGGAAACCGTGATCATTCCTCGTCGTCGGATGAAACGGGATTGGTTGCCAGAGGCGATGGATGAATTTGAAGCCGATGATGAACCAGAGGAAGCGGAAATCGCCGTGGAGGCCCTCGATGAGATTCGAACGTGGCTGGTAGAGCCACCAGCCGCTCTCCTTGACAACGTGCTCCCCACGCAGACACCCTCTTCGTCTACCACCCCGAAGCAATTTATTCACACACCTCGGGTAAGTCCGTCATCTATCTAAAGATACATGTTAATAAAGAATAATTCATCAAAGATCCACTATTTACTTAACATTTAGAGGCTCTTTAAGTTGATATTTAGATTTGATTATTTCGCAATTTTTTATTTAATTTATAACCTGAGATTGTCTGATGATGAATGATCTTTGTAAATAAACACAAATTTTTAAAATAAATTATTAAACATTTAATATAAATATTCGATACATTTCTAAGTAAATTTAACACCAATCTATATCATTTTAGTACAATAAATAATTACAGTTCTGGGCACTCGGGGCTTGGTGTAGAGGTTAGCGTGCTAACCTCGTATACCAAACGTCGCGGGTTCGGACCCCAGGCAGTCCGATGATTTTATTTAAGCCAATTGGATACCAAATGGCTTAAATAAGAATGCCTGGACCCCATATATGTATATTAAATCAATAACGGTTATTGTAAATGTCTTATATGGCCTGAGTCGCCGAAAAGACAGTGTGAATGTGTATGTGCATGTGAGTGTGAATGAGAAAAAAGTGTGAATGTTTTTTATTGAAAAAAAAAATATTTACAATTTAAAAAGACAAAAATGTCGAAATTATTAACGTCAAATTTCTAAAATTATAAAATAATCTCTCCATTCAAGGACGGTCCTAGCCTTACATTTTGGGGGGGGGGGGGGTCACTGTTTTTTTTTTTTTTTTTTTTTATAGTATAAATAAATGGGCCTGGACCCCAATAAATATATATTAATCAAATATGAGTATCGTTTAAGTCTTAAATGGCCTAAGTTGCCGAAAAGATTGTGTGAATGGGGGAGTGAGTGGGAAAAAAGTATATGTTAAAAAAAAAGAAAGATTTTTGGGGGGGTCACGACCCCCTTGACCCCCCCCTCTGGGACCGCCCTTGTCTCCATTTCAGTTTTTCTCTGTTTATTTTATTGGAAATTCTTATAAAAACAAATTTGTAATTAATATCCAACAAAATATATCGAGATTATGTTGATTTGTCCTTCAAATTGAAAATCGACATATTTTTCTTTAGATATAAGATTGAGTGGCTGTAGATATAGTTGATACAGGACCAAGGGAGTAGGCAGCCAATAAGTGAGCCTCTATATTAAATAAAAACTCTCAAGTGTTGAGACGTTTCGGCTTTATTCTGCTAATGCCATCATCAGTCAATTAGAGCTGGAAAGTCATACATTTAATTAATTTTTAAGTTGTTAATCACAAATACAAATAA
This sequence comes from Euborellia annulipes, assembly GCA_023213315.1. Taxonomy (NCBI): domain Eukaryota; kingdom Metazoa; phylum Arthropoda; class Insecta; order Dermaptera; family Anisolabididae; genus Euborellia; species Euborellia annulipes. The sequence goes on from JAKCPI010000780.1 coordinate 48,615, forward strand.
AATATTTTATATAAGATATACAAAAATTCTTACAGTATAAGTGTATAGAGTTGTTATATTAAATATTTCTTTATATACATTATGTGGTATATAAATAATTTCAATTTGTATGCTTCCAGTCATTCAATACGTGTGTATTCGCTTAAGTAACAGTATGCTTTGATAAAATGTTTATTAATTTACAAATATATATTATTCCTGAGATGGTTTATCATTTTAATGACCTCTATTATTAGGTCAGTGGCTGAGGTGAGAAGCCGATAATAAATATTTATTTATTCAATTTAACATATTTGAGAAGGCAATAGACAAGTAAATCTCATAATACGGTCAAAAGGTTAAAAAATAAAGAAAAAGAGAAAAATATTACACTTTTATGAAAAAAAAATTAATTTTATATAAAATAAAAAATATTTTTCTTTATTTTATTTAAATCCAATTAAATTGATTAAAATGATTTGTATTTGTGTTAAATTTACTTGGAAATGTATAAGATATTTTATATTAAATGTTTCTTAAATTAGAGTGTCATTAAGGTAGATTAGAACAGGTCTTCTGAAGAAGAAACAAAATGTTGTCGACGTTATTAATAATATGGTTTGTGAAAGACAAATGACAAAGGGCTCTCTTGCTACTCAATTCATCAAAGTAAAGATGCTTAGCCATTTAGACCCAATTCAGTCAAGATCGAAAAATTTGTGAGATGAGTTTGTGTTTTGATTACGATAAATTGAACCTCTGAACTCAAACAAGGACTTCCTTGTCAGCCAAGGGGGGATACAAGGGGGGGGGGGGTGAAAAAGAGTAATTACCCCCCCTCCCGAGATTTGAAAAAAAAAACAAACTTTTTTTCGGAAATTGTTTAAAAATTTGATTTGTATTTATATTCTGGGAAACAAGTACAGAATGTTCCTTTAAATTACCGAAATTATTAAAAAATTGTGTGCTGTGCGGCCAGTCACACCCACTAGATTACCCCCCCCCCCCCCCCCCGAGAAACACCTCTGGATCCGCCCTTGTTGTCAGCCCAAATAAACTTTAGTTGTAGCTTAGCTACAGGCCGAGAGCATTTGAAAGTCGAAAAGTTCACCTAGTCGACACTGAGGGCACCACTGACCAAAAGCGCCTGCTGGTTATGCAAAGTATTTCCATAAAAGATTCTATCTTTGCCTATTTAAGGTTGTTCGGATAGTACATCGTAAGTCATAATAAAATCTAAATTTTTTTTTAAATAAAATTAAAAATTTGAATGCCAAAATTCCTTATTATAATTTAGTCGTGACCTATCATAGTTTATAATTGGATTAAGTTAATAATTTAATTACCAAAAATAATAAATGAATGACTTTTGACTCGAACAGTTTTTCACGTAATATAGAACTGGCAACATTGCATTCATCAACTATCTATTTTAAATCTTAAACGCCTTAAATTTTATTTTATTTAATATATTACAATGTTTAATGCAAATCAGTTTAAACACAATGGACGATTTGCGAGAAAAAATATTGTAAAATTGAAAAAAAAAAATGTATCTGACATAGAGATAAGACACTTATGCTATGCGACGTTGCCAGACTGGTCTCACTCTCAAGAGTTCCATATTTTTAAATATTGGCGACTGTCATTTTGGAGAATTTTTTGACTTTCTTGTTAAAATATCTTTAAAAGCGGTCGGCAGAAACTTTTGGTTTTATTTTTAACGTATTCCTCGGAAGTGAATTAATAAAATGTAAGTTTTTTGTTTTTGTATCATTTGCACAGATGCCTATATAATTCGATATGTGTGAATTTCGTCGTTATTTCCCATAGGCTACATGTTAAATTTCAATTTTTTAAAAATTAATTACACGATAACCCTGTGTCAGATCTGCTTCAAAATTTTATTTTATACGTATTTGATAGTGATTAATAACATATTAAAAAATTAGCTTTTAATCTACCAAAGTGCTTTAATGTCCGAACAACCTTAATAGGGTTGTGTGTTGGAAAATATTGTATCTTTTAGGAAAGGAAATTTTTACAATTTTTCCTATACTTTTTTTTATAGATATATTTTTAAAGTTTCTAATTTGAAGAAAAATTATTGCCCGGGAGCCGTGGCTCAGTGAGAAGACATTAGCTTCTCGCACCGGAGTCCCGGGTTCGCTTCCCATCCCAAGCGAGGAAAATTTATTTCAAGACCTAATAAAGATGGATAATTATGGGCAGGAGCAGCCAATAAATAGACTCTGTATGCAGATTCAATCACCGGAGACGTTTCGGTTCCTTTTATTTAAGAACCATCTTCAGTCCTTACTAGAAATATACATATAATATTAACAGTGTATATATAAAAAAATTACTGTACAAAATTATCAAACAAAAATTAAAATATTTTTGCAAGACAGAAGAAATAAAAACTGTCTTGCAAAAATATTTTAATTTTTGTTTGATAATTTTGTACAGTAATTTTTTTATATATACACTGTTAATATTATATGTATATTTCTAGTAAGGACTGAAGATGGTTCTTAAATAAAAAGAACCGAAACGTCTCCGGTGATTGAAGCTGCATACAGAGTCTATTTATTGGCTGCTCCTGCCCATAATTATCCATCTTCACATCTCACAGCCACTACTTCGAAAGACCTAATAAATTTTTATATTATAATAATTGAGAGATTTAATTATCTGAATTAAATTCCCCATCTAAATTAAAAAAAAAAACATTTTTCTAATTGGTCGATCCCCCCCCCCTTCCCCGTGGCTGACAGGCTAGAGATGTTGACAAATGTCAATTTTGACAATATTAAAACCTCAGGGGCGCAGTTTTGGATCCCAGGCACTCTGAATATTTATTTAAATCATTTGAATACCAAGTAGTAGTATAATACGTACTATAAATATATGCACCTCGACCACATCTTTATTATAATGTGTTTTGCCTAAAATCTATATGGCCTACGGGAGCGTACAAGTATTACGTAACGCAATTTGGGGGGTCTCGTAATACGGTACCATGCGTTACAAGGGGTGGAGGGGGGTTGAATAAGGCGTTACGTAACTGGTATTTTAGCGACTTTCCAAAACTTTGCGCAACATAATTGTGACTTTTAAATTGAAAATTGAAAACTCAAACAGTAGATTTATTCTTGGACAGTAGAAGGTGTTGATTAAATGAAGACAAAACAATTTTTCAAAAATTATCTTGATTTATTTTTCAGAGTATTATGGCTTGGCTGACAAGCATGCGCAATTAGACTTGTTTCGGCAACTCTGAAAAATAAATCAAGATAATTTTTGAAAAATTGTTTTGTCTTCATTTAATCAACACCTTCTACTGTCCAAGAATAAATCTACTGTTTGAGTTTTCAATTGTTAATTTACTGGACTAAACTAAAAGTTTCGTTTAAAATTGTAAATTGTGACTTTTAGATAAAAATGGCCACTTGAGCGTTACGTAACGTCTAGGGGGGAGGGTCCAGAAAAATGTTACGGCGCATTACATGGGGGAGTGGGGGGGGGGGTCAAAAATCTTCAAAAATTATTAGTTACCTAATACTTGTACTACGCTCCCTAAGATGCCGAAAAGACTTAAAAAAAAAATTACTCATTCAGATTTAAAATTTTTAAAAATTAATACCATCCTTTTTCTATTCCCCTCCAAATAGATTATCGAGAAAATTTATAATACCATGAGATTTGACAGAGAAAATTAATTTGTCAAAAAATTCCTTGAATACATTCTCACATCAAAAAACAAACTCACATTCTCTCTTTATTTATTAAAAAAATCTGGTGTGACTGATTTTGATTAAAAGCTTATTTTGTCGGTCCCGGGGGGTGTTTAACTTAAATATAAAATTTCAGCCTCATAGCTCAATTCCTTCATGCTTAAAATTGAACACACACACACACACACAGACAGACAGACAGACAGACAGACAGACAGACAGACCATGTCGCGAAAACCACTTTTTTGGATTCAGGGGACCTCAAAACGTGAAGATCCATCAAAATCTCGACATCGAATTTTTGACATGAATCCAATACTTTCTCTCTATATATATATTACATATATACATAGGTAAGAGAAAGTAAAAAAGTATATATATATATAGGGCTATATAATTTTATTTATTTAATCACCAAGTGTTTTGAATATTTTTTTTTTTTTAATTTTTCGCCTCTAATGCTTCTCAAGACAAGAGAAGTGAATGAAAGTTATTAAATTTTTTGATTATTTAATGAAACTTCTTGGTATTATAATTGAACTCCAAAGTCTATACATAATAAAATCGACTCTTCCGCTTCATTTAATCCAATCCCAAGAGTTAATTTTGACTCTCTTTGTTATATCCTCCCCCACCCCCCTCCATTAAGCTTTTCAACCGATGAATTGCATCGATTATTGGTATTTAAAAAAAAAAAAAAGTTTTTTAGGAATGCCAAAAAGTAAGTAATAAATTATTTTAGAAGAGGGTTGGAGATTTAAATATAACCAGGCTACCTGATAAAATACGAATTTGAAGCGTGATTCTTTTGTTATGTTATAACAAACCTATTAGTTAATAACCTGTAAAAAGACTCTTTTTCATATAATAAAGTGAGAGATTAGGATTCATAATGTTTTTATTACGAGAGCTAGCAACGGCCTTGCAATTAGATATTTAAATGTTTATTAAAGTGCGCGTCTCGAAAAACCGTTAGAAGACGATTCACTACCGAGTTACTCGAGGCAGCAAGAGATGGCGTTAGTTTTTCTCATAGGGATATAATGGATTTATTCCATTTCATTTGAAAGTTTCCAGCTAATGAATTAAGGGTAAAAAATTAATTATTTTTTAACACAATGAATACTAATTTAATTATCTATAAGTTATAGAGCGAATTTTTTAAAAATATCTTTTATTTAATGCGATTAATCTAAAAAAAATTTTATTTTTTCGAAAATCAAAAAAGGGCTTCTATAAGTTGTAGATATTTTAAGCAGTTTTAATTTTAAAAAAATTTGAGGTCAATAGCTTCAAAATTGTGGCCGCAAACTCCCAAAATTAGCACCCCGAAACATGGATAAGTGCAAAGTTTCAGGAACGTTTTCAGCTTCTATACAAACATGCATTTGCATCAACATCCGGGCTCTATTGATTAATCAAATAAATAAAATGAAGATTTTGTTGTGTCCCTCTGTCCAGGACCCAAACAAGCCATCGGTTAAGTACAAGGCCTTCACGAATCGACACCGATGGGATGGGATCGTCGGCGAGCTCGTCCATGGCAGAGCAGATATGAGTTTTGCCCCACTGTCGGTGACCGAAGCTCGAGTAGCTGCCATTGATTTCACTCAGCCCTATCACTACGGATCCGTATCCATGTGCTCTGCCCCCAGGCCGAACAGTGATATCCCTTTGCTCGCCTTCCTGCTCCCCTTCAGCTTCGAACTTTGGCTCGCCATTTTCACCTCACTCAATATCACCGCCATCGCAGTTGCCTTATACGAGTGGTTCAGTCCTTTTGGACTTAATCCCTGGGGTCGACAACGCTCCAAGAACTTCAGTATTGCCTCAGGTCAGATTCTAACAGTAACATCAATAACATAAATACAATCTTGTTATTTATTTAAAAAAATTTTTTTGTCGATTTGCAGCTCTCTGGGTCATGTGGGGCCTTTTATGTGGTCATCTCGTGGCCTTTAAAGCCCCAAAATGTTGGCCTAATAAATTTTTGATAAACATTTGGGGCGGCTTCAGTGTCATCTTTGTAGCCAGTTACACAGCCAACATCGCAGCTTTGATTGCCGGACTTTTCAATAATAATAATTTCGTCAACTATGCATATCCAAATATCAATGTAAGTGTCAAATAAATGTTTGATAAATTGTATATTTAATTAATATTCTAATATTTGTGGGCTTTCCAAATTTCACCAATATTGAGAATAATTTACATCAAATTTTGTAGTGTCAACTAATATTTTGTACCTCTTTGAAAAAGACTAGGGGAGGGAAGGGAGGAGAATAAGATAATAACAAATAAAATCAAAGAGGACACCAAGGAGTAATGTGACTATTATGTTTAACAATAGAGGAATAAGCAGTAAGAAACTTTTACGATTTTAAAACAGCCCACTTTAAGACATTTAGGTTTTGTTTTAATAATATCATCATTTAATAAGGCCGAAACTCCAATCAATTTAAGGAGAAACAAAAATAATATGTCTTATCCAGTTCATATTCAAAACCATTTGAATTTTAAATTGGATATGAATAGAAAACGTAGCAGCCAGAGTTAATTGTACTGAGGAAGGTCGTGATTAGCGACCGAAAAGTCGACAATTAACAATTAAATAAAAGTTTTTTTATTTAATCTTCTGGCTGCTACCTTATTCAACAGTCACATCTCATCGTAATTTTAATTTTGTTTCTTAATTGTAAATTGGTGTAAATAGGAGAAGCTATATAAAAGAAAGAATAATTCAGCACTCTTGCAAAAGATGGCAGACTAGTCTAACAGCCGGCATTATCAGATCACCTATTAGCTTATATTCATACATTTTTATGCTGTTATAAATGATATAAAACAAATAAATATATATAAACTATTCATTATTAAAAGATCAACGAAAATAAAACAAATAACTAAGAAAATTAAATATTAGATATCAAATATTCTACTGATTATTATTAAGATTATATATGTCATCCTGCCATCTGTTGGCAAATTTTTGTAATAGTTGGGCTTTTTGGTTAAATTTTTAAGACCTCTAACGCCATTTTATCGGCAAAAGCATGCAAAAAGCTTTGTTTTGCCTCCTAAGACCCCTTAAAAAGCAGGATATAAAGAAATTTGAACGTGGCTTATATTTTTTTTTTTATTTTTCACCCAAATAGTTGGCGACTCAACGGATTGCGGCTCCAAGAAGTTCAGCTACGCAATATTATTTACGCAAATCGCATCATCCCCTCTGGGCGCAATCCCAAAGACTTCAAGTAGAAAATATCGAAGACGGAATTCAAAAGCTCAAGTGAGAATCGAAATAATTAAAAACCCTTTGCGTTTATTCTTCTAATTTGTTATTTTTAATTGTTTATTTATAAGCATCCCGATTAATTTGCTTCTAGAAATGGCTCCCTTGATATTTTAATTGCTGATACTTCCATTCTCGATTACTATCGAGCTACAGATAATGGATGTAAATTAAGGAGGCTCGGAGAGATTCTTAATGAAGACAGTTATGCAATTGGAATGAGCAAAGGATTTGCTCTTAAGGTATTTATTTATTTTTTGATATGGATTGGCCTATCACTAAATGAGCCGATATTCCAGGAGCGGCTGTCATCGTTGGTGGCGCGATTGAACAACGAGGGTTATCTGGACGTCTTGCAGCACAAGTGGTACGGCTCCATGCCCTGCTTCAAGCTCGACACCGAGATCGCCCAGCCCAGACCTTTGGGAGTGGCAGCCGTCGCAGGTCAAGCGCTTTTCCTCAGGGCCAATCAGCCCGACGGATTTTAACTCTATTCAGGATAATTAGTTTGTTATATATACGTGTACACGTACACCTATTTATTTTGATTATAATTGGTGGCAATTGCACGCACCCTCTCGTTAAATGGATGCTGGGCGGAATCAGGATCAATAAAATCCTTCTTCTCAATTAAAGAGATATTAATTATGAGGGATTTGAATTTAAATAATTTGGGAGAAAGTGTCATTTTAATTTAAATATTTCTACTAAAATTTAAAAATAAATACGACCCTTGTTATCCACGAATGAAGAAAATTCATATTTAATTCGACTTTAAGTCTAATTACAGAAATAATATTTAATTTTATTTTGTTTATCCTCTCTTAATGCTTTTTTTCTCCCAGGCTTCAATTATAAACTTTTACAGTGGTTTGCGAGAAAACACTTTTACAAATAACTAAAGTTTCTTTAGTTATCCATGCTTTAAATTTGCTGGCTCTTTAAATTACTGGCGGTTGCAAATGCTTAACTTAAATAATAATAAATAAAGTAAATGTTAACTTAACGATCAGTTATAAGCCTCTCTTTAAAAAGAAATTATAAAATACAAAACTGGGACATCGTAAGAATTTAGTCTCCATATCATCATGAGTAACAGCTAAGTATAAAAATGCATTAATTTAATTCGGATTCCTTTAATTTTTAATAGGTATTAAGCGATATTATTAATTATTATAGATATTTGTCTAACGAAGTGTGGAAGTGAGGTTATAGTAAATGTCAATTTTTTATTTAGTTGGCCAATTGACCGCAAGGGCGTATTGTATGATTTCTAATTTCACACTCATGTCCTAATTTCACTTTCAAATATTGTAGTGTTTATAAATTATATTAATAACATAACCTTACTTCGTCAGATGAATATCTATAATAATTAATAATACCGCTTAAAATGTATTGAAAATTAAAGAAATCACAATTAAATAAATACATTTTTATGTTTAGCTGTCTCTCATGATGATAATAGGGGACACTAAATTGATTGCGAAAAATTAAACAACTAAGATTAAAGATTTTTTTATAGTTTAAAGGTTGAAATTTTCACGTTTAGTTTGAAGACAATATTACCAATGACTTGAAAGAACGCACGCCAACCAATTGAGCGAAACGGTCTTGGATAAAACGTTTTGTCCAAGAGCAAAACGTTTTGCTCAATTCCAACACACACCGATTAGGCTTGAGCCATTGAGCGTTTTTGCCTAATCTGTATGCGTTGGTATCGAACAAAATGTTCGGCCATTGAGCAAAAATGCCGATTTCGAATTATGCTCAATTGTGTTTTGCCTCCTCGGTGTGCGTTGAGCATTGAAAAAACAGTTTTAGGGACGATTAGTCAAAAACGTTTTGTCCAAGAGCGTGTTCAGCCTAACGGAAGATTTTTAAAGGGCGAAGAACATTTAACGTTCTTGCAAACTACCATTAGTCTATAAATGAAAATGCATTCATCTGAGCCCCATTTCCAAAAAAAATGTGTTTCTATTAATAATTTCAATTTCAAGCTTAAGAAGGGGAAAGGACTTGCTATATTATTTTAGAATCAAATAACTAGTCAAGTTAATCTATATTATAAATGAATTCGCTTCTCCTGATTGCAGGAGTGTTTTTGCTGCTCGGGCTTGGCATGGTCCTGGGACTTTTAATCCTTGTCGTGGAACATGTGTTTTATAAATACACTCTGCCGCGACTGAGACATCAACCACGTGGAACCATTTGGCGCTCTAGGAATATCATGTTTTTCAGCCAGGTAAAAATACTAACTAACGATCAATTCAATTAAATAAAAATAAAAAACAAAAAATTAAGCCGTCCATATTAAAAAAAAAAAAAAAATATTCTCTAATCTCTATCCTTTTTTAGTCTAATAATTTAAAAATTAACATATTAATAATAAATTTTAATAAAAAAAAAAATAACATAATAATTTAATAAGCAGATATTTTAAAAAGAAACAGCTCAAGCCAAGAACTCTTCTCTGGAGACAAGAAAGAAAAGGTGAAATAATTTAAATAGACCAACATTTAAAAAAAAAATAAAATAAAATTGAAAAAATTTAAAGTAGTTCACTCACATTTAGAATAGAGAATATAAGAAATAAAAATAAAAAATATTTTGCCAAATATATATTAATTAGAACATAATAACGAGTTAGAGTTTAATGAAAAGTCCAAGTGGAAATTTTTAACTCTCTCTTCCAGCGAATGGGTTAAAGGCTTTGAAGAAGATAGACCCCGTCCCTATTGGGGTATGGTATCCAATTCAATTGAAATAAATTTTATCGCATGAGACGGGATGCGAACCCGCGACCCTTGGTACAAATGGCCAGCATGCTAACCACTACACCAAAGGCCGAGGGTAATAAAAAAATAAGAGACAATTAATTAATAATAAATCTCCGAGCCAATAGCGTCATTTCAAATTTTTCTTGGGGGGGAGGGGGAGGCGACTGTTTTTTCTTAAAATTTACTTACAAATAGCTATCTCAAATTGGGCCAAAAGATAATTAATTTAATTAATATTCTAAATTTTTACAGTTTATGTGCCTGTAGATATTTTTTGTAATATTTTATTTAGAATAATATAAAATTTAAAAAAGATCTGAGCCCTTGGAGGGGGGGGGGAGAGGGGCAATTGCCCTTCCCCCCAAATGACCCTGCCCCGAGCTATTTTAGAGTTTAATGAATCTAGCTAGATAGATTCAAATCTAGTCATTAAAATTTTAAAGATTTATTGCAAACAAATAAAAAAATTGAGAGAGTTTGCTCTAGTCGTTGTCCAAAATACGTGAGTGCTTTTCTCACTTTTGCTTATGTATCAAAGAAGAAAATATTTTTCAATTTTTTTAAAAATACCCCAAAAAATTTTATGAAATCAGTGACAGGAGGCCTAGTCTATCCACCAAACAAACTTCTATGCTATGACGTTCAGGCCTAACTTGTTTTGAAACATCGTCAGAAGCGTCATAGCCTATTGAAGAAGTATCTGCCGAACAAAAAAAGCTAACCATCGATAAGGACTTAAAAGGGGTAATCCACTCGAAGTAAAACCCCATTCAAATGGATTTACCAGAATAAAGGTGATGCTGAAGACTGCCTATACCTTAGACTAATAGCGAGAAATTAAGGCCAGCTGCCCAACTCCGCCTGGCTAATACAAAAATACTTTCTCTCTATATATATTTCATATATAGGGTAAGAGAAAGTAAAAATTAGTCTTTAGGTCCAAGGTACGAAACAAGTGCTCGATGCCGAAAGCGAATGCTCCATATGAAAACCTAGAACATTTCCTGATGAACTGCCCTATACCGGTATATCACCATACCATGGCAACTACATATTTCTCCCATCTTTCCTTTGGAGTACAAGAGTAAAGTGGTCTTCAGAAGATTTCAATGGCAAAATATACAGAATATACATTTTAAAGAGCATCTAAAAAATAGTTGATTTTTGAATTTTAATCAAAAACGTTGGAGCGAATTTTGAGAAAATTGAAAAAAAAAAAAAAAAAACTGAAAAAGTATATCAGTAAAGTACTAGTACTCTTTGAACGATTTTGTTCAAAAACTTCGTGTCTCGTTCCAGGGAGGTGCCTAACTTAAATATAAAATTTCAACCTCCTAGCTCTTTTCGTTATTGAGATATTTTGTTCACAAACACACAGACAGACCATGTCGCGAGGGAGTCCCTCCTCAAACTAGGACATCCTCCATAGCATAGAAGAGGTTGGATATAAGGAGCCGGTTGGAACCAGAAATAAGGATTAGTTCACTAGCTAGAGACGAAGAGCAGGAGGAGGAGTTAGAGATAGGAAATGATGTAACTTCACGGGGTGCCGGTAGATGGCTACGGCCAGAGGCCGGTTGGGTTTGAGGTGTGTGTCTTCGTGCACGAAAGCACCTCGGGCAAATAAACGGGGATCCCGATAGGAATTTCAAATAATAATAATAATGTCGCGAAAACCACTTTTTTGATTCAAGGGACCTCAAAACGTGTATATCCATCAAAATCTCGACATCGAATTAGTTGTTTCTTGATGGCTGGATACGCTGGATACGCATCTTCATATCGACATCATTTGACATGAATACAATACTTTCTCTCTCTAAATATTAACATATATAGAGGTAAGAGAAAGTAAAAATAGAAAACAAAAAAGAAAGTTTTGTACATATTTATTGTCCTTTGTAAGGCGAAATTGCCAAACAATAAATAAAATAAATAATCGGACCATCAACAGAAACATCGCAAAGTGGGAGTTTGATTGGTGGAGGGACTACCAAAGATTATTTGCATGTTTTGCGGATCGTAAACCAAAATCACTTCTACATGAAGCCAGTCAAACTGTACTTAAAATCAGCCCTGAGGGAAGAGAAAGTCTGGCGTTGAGTGAGATTGCTCTCATGTCCTCGTTATTTTGCTTCTATTAATATATGTTAAATTAAATTAAATTGATAAATAAACAAATAATTAAATAATTTTAAGTTATTTTATATGAAATTTAAAAACAAAAAAGTATAATAATAATAAAAAAAATGTTAATAAAAGAACTTATACTTTGTCTTTCAGAAACTGTACCGGTTCATAAACTGCGTGGAATTGGTAAGCCCGCACCATGCTGCTCGAGAACTGGTTCACACTCTAAGGCAGGGTCAAATCACATCGCTCTTTCAGAAAAGTGTAAAAAGGGTATGCTCTGATTTTATTTTTATTCTTCTTCTCAGGCATATGGTAATATATAAACAAATTTTATCAATTTTGAACTGAATTTTGCGTACAAAATTAGCAAAGGCTGCTTTTTCTATAGATAACTAGAATAGAGATAGTAGATGGCTTAATAGCAGGCTTGTTTTCATTTTATTTTTTATTTTTTTGCTTATTTATTTCCATTTATTATATATAAAAAATACAATAGTTTAAAAACTTTTTTAAATAGGTGCAATTTAGAAAAGGGGAACACAAGTAGGGCTTTTTATTAGATAAAGAATTTAGATAGACTGAAGGCGATTAGCGATGTCCTATCTAAATCATTAAATGTGTAGAGGGGACATAAATTGTATTATTTAATCCTATCCTTGTTTTTCTGAGTCTGGTTGCTTTATTGCAACCGATACAGAGAAAGCAGGGGTGTCATCGGATAGTGCAACTTACTGTGCCTGTATAAACAAATATACTGAATGTAATTAATTAAGATTTAAACAAAAATAAGCAGTATTCAAAATTAAGAGATTCTTAATAATATTGAGATGATGGCTCAACTATTAGAAGATATGAGTAGGATGGCAGCCAGGAAAGAAATCAGACAAAAAATTCAATCAATTTTTATCTAATTTTATTACGATCGCCGACGTTTCGGACGCAAATCGCGCCCTTCCTCAGGACAATCGATAGTTAATGAAATATAGATGGACGTATTTTTTTTAATTAACAATATAAAAACACAATTCACGGGTGTGAGATGCATTGTTTTGTACTGTATATATTTGCTGTTATTCATTGAACCCTTTCGCATTTAATCGATATATAATTAATGCGTTGCATTAATGCGAAAGGGTTCAATGAATAACAGCAAATATATACAGTACAAAACAATGCATCTCACACCCGTGAATTGTGTTTTTATATTGTTAATTAAAAAAATACGTCCATCTGTATTTCATTAACCATCGATTGTCCTGAGGAAGGGCGCGATTTGCGTCCGAAACGTCGGCGATCGTTATAAAATTAGATAAAAATTGATTGAATTTTTTGTCTGATTTCTTTCCTGGCTGCCATCCTACTCATATCTTTTAAGAGATTCTTTTTTTTTATGCATGAGGTTCAAAAGCATATATGATTGTCGATGTCATTGGTCTCACAGACAGGAATAAGAGACTAAACTAAACTTCAATTTAATTGTAAGGACCGTCGGTCAAAAAATAAATACTTTTGCGTATTATCCGTTTATTTGTAAATATTTCGATTCCAGCGATATGGAACCATCCTCTCAGTACAATCAACTGATGTTTTGCAAATCGTCACTTTCTCTCATCCAATATGACAAAATAGCTGAGCATTCCATGAATGCAATTTTTATAATGAGATTCATTATTCCACGAATGGAATTTTGTCATATTGGATGGGAGAAAGTAACGATTTGCAAAACATCTGTTGATTGTACTGAAGATGATTCCATATCACTGGGGTCGAAATATTTACAAATAAACGGATAATACGCAGAAGTATTTATTTTTTGGCCGACGGTCCTTATAATTAAATTGATCTTCCTTACTCCCATCTACAAATATTCAACTTTTGTTATTAATAGAAAAAGTCATTTGTTATTATTTGATAATTAATAATAAAACAAATTTTTGCTAACTATAACAACCCCCCGTGGCCGAGAGACTGGAGGCGCGTATTCGGAACCCAGGCAGTCTGATTATTTAATTCACCAAATGGTAAAAATAAATGTGCCTAGACCCAAGGGCGGATACAGGGGGGGGGGTAAAAGGGTAATTACCCCCCCCCCCCCGAGATTTAAAAAAAAAAGCTTTTTTTCGCAAAAAAATTTATTTTTAATGTAAAATTTTAAATATTAATACTTAAAATTTTGATTTGTATTTATATTCTGGCAAACAAGTACAGAATGCGCCTTTAAATTACCGAAATTAAGAAAAAAATTGTGTGCTGTGCGACCAGTCACCCCAGATTACCCCCCCCCCCCCCGAGAAACACCTCTGGATCCTCCTTTGCCTAGACCCCGCAATTATATCGTATTTAAATAATGAGTATAGATAAAATTGAATAGTGGCTGTAGATGATATAGGGGAGACCGGGGCAGGTTGGCCCACTAATTTTTATTTCTTTTATAAAATTTTTTTATTTAATCATTTTCGTTTATGTTTTCATTTTAAAATGTTGGTGTAACCTTAAGCTACCAAATAGTCATCGTAAAAGTCTCATAAATTGATGTTAAAATTAAAAAAAATAATTATTTCTAAAATATTTCGAGTGGGCCAACCTGCCCCGTGGTCGGGGCAGGTTGGCCCGGACCTCGGGGCAGGTTGGCCCGGAAGGCATTTGTTATTTTTATATGAATAAAAATGCAAGAAAATAATTTAAAACAACCTAATTTTAACACACACAATTTATTTTAAATTATAATTGGTTATTGCAACAGTTTCAGTAATAAGTGAGTACTAAATCAAAAAAAAGTATATCGTGACTTCAAGAACTTTTCCTTTTCAGTTTTTCTTTTGTATTTACGAATCACTGTTATAACCGTGGTCCAGAGGTTGGAGATGAGAGTCAGAATGCTATGAGGAGCATTGCAGACACCTTACTTGGGCTTGGCAAGTTGGCAAAAAGAGTATCCCAACAAGGGTCCCAACTTTTCTCTCCCAACGCTCAATTTGTGCTCTTTTGAAAAATCTCTTAGCCCTCGGGGCTTAGTGTCGAGGTTATCGTGCTAAACATTTGGATACCAAATGGCTTAAATAAGAATGCCTGGACCCCCAAAATATATAATTATTAATACAACGGTTATCGTAAAAGTCTTATATGGCCGGAGTTACCGAAAAGACTGTGTGAATGGGAAAAAGTGTGAATGTTTAAAAAAAAAAAAAAAAAAAGCGGAAACACTTCATATCTTCCCGAACCACAGATATTCAAAGAACTAGAACGTTTTTAGAAAACAATAAGAACATATTCATATATCTGATAACAATTTCCCAAAAACAAACACACATGCTCATTTATGATGCAAAATTTCCTCCAATAAACTCTCAATGACGGCCAGTATAACATCGATATTTATAATAATTTTTATTTTGTTACTTTTACATCATTCATTGCCACTAAAATTGAAAAGATAAAACAGGATTTAACGATTTCATGCATACAATGGCAAAAAATCGAGTGGGCCAACCTGCCCCGTCATTTTTGGGCCAACCTGCCCCATCGTCATATTTGAAACAATTTTTATCCCGCACAAATCCCGTTGATGTTTTTTAATTAATATGCCATGGAGAAATAATCCTTATACTCTAACCTTTAAACATAGTGCTCACTTTTTATCCTCGAAGTAACCAAAAAGTAGATAAAACAATTTTATTCAACTAATGAAAATTTACTCCAAGGTGCAAAAAACGAATAAATGATCCTAGCTCATGCGAATTTACTCCGATCGCTATAGTTGTTTTGGCGGAAGGTGTGTGGCAGTGCTATTAACCTTCATTCTGATCCGTATCACAATCGTCCAATTATTCCGCGAAATATCGCGACTGGGCCGACCTGCCCCGTGGGCCAACCTGCCCCGGTCTCCCTATATGTTTAAAAAAGGAAAGAGGATCTATTTAATAAGTAGTGAGGATATCCAGGCAGCCAAAAAACAATAAAGAAAATTATATTTGTCTTTATTTCATATATTTGTCTACGTTTCGGCCGATATTCCGGCCTTCATCAGGACAAATGTTGTTTGCCTCGAGCTTATAGAGGCTCTTGGCAACTCCTGACAATGTGTTTGAGTGAACATTCGTCGGATGGCATGGCTTCTGGTTCAATAGACTATTGAACCAGAAGTCATGCCATCCGACGAATGTCCACTCAAACGCATTGTCAGGAGTTGCCAAGAGCCTCTATAAGCTCGAGGCAAACAACATTTGTCCTGATGAAGGCCGGAATATCGGCCGAAACGTAGACAAATATATGAAATAAAGACAAGTATAATTTTCTTTATTGTTTTTTGGCTGCCTGGATATCCTCACTACTCAATATATATTCAGCCACTCCTCCTGGAATTAACCATTACTCAATTCACCGAAGACTCTATTGAATAATTAAACGTTCCTAATGAAGAGTCTTTAATTATTAAATAGAGTCTCAATTATTGACTGCATCCTCTTTCCTTTTTAAACAAATCGTTTACAAGTCTATATATAAGTTCACATACACAACACTGAGGGCACCACTGACCAAAAGCGCCTGCTGGTTATGCAAAATATTTTCATAAACGATTACTTCTTTGCCTATTTAATAGGGTTGTGTGTGTAATGGCAAATATGTGTTTAAGAAAGGGGAATTTTTGCATTTTTTATTTTTAATAGATTCTAGGACTATAAATTTTTAAAGTTTCTAATTTGAAGAAAAATTATTATTAATTACAAGACCTAATAAATTTTTTTTTATTCTAATAATTGAGAGATTTAATTATCTGATTAAATTCTCTATCTAAATATAAAAAAAAAAACATTTCCCCCCCTTCCCCGTGGCCGTGAGGAAATTAATAATAAATTAATAAAGTCATAGGCTCAAGCTAGGCTTTAAATTTGAGACAAAAAATGTAGCAATTTTTTGTTTTACGGACCATTTGGCTCCCCTTTGTGTTGCGCCCGGGGCATGATGCCCCCGGGGGCCCCCTCCCTCGCTACGCCACTGCAAATTACCATTACTCTAAAGGCAGCTACCCACGTAACTGCAAACTTGACAGGCATGCATGTGCAATCTTTTTGTACAAGCAATCTGTAGCGTTTGTAAGAGAATATCGCCCAAGCATTTTAATTGTGCAAGCCGCTTGATACTCGATTGAATTTTAATCATGCACAAGCAAATTTGTGCAATCAAAACTCTCTGCCATTTGATAGACGTCTTGACATTTGATATTTATTTAATATATATTTAACCCGGGGAAATTTCAAATTAAATATTAATATTTATTGTTTCTCTGTTTAAAGCAAGTGAGGATTTCTTGCTATCTTCGAATAAATAACCTTCCGAGTTTGACATTTTTAGGTTAATTTTCGACATAGGCTTTTTTGTAAGTTTGGGTGGAAAGGAATTTGTGCATGCTGGTACAAAAAGATTGCACGTGCATGATTGTCAAGAGTGCAGTTATGTGTGTAGCCGCCTTTAGGTAAAGGATGTTGGTATCTTTTGGTATAAAAAAATGCCAATTCGAATTGTTTTTATTGAACTTTTATACTCCAAGGGGCGAGAGGTAATCTAAAATCATTTAGGGCTTAAAATCTTTTATTTTAAAATGAGAAATAATTTGCTTTTGACCTTTCTTTGCTTGTTCCATTCTCCCCTCCATGGAGATTGTTTATCTTAATTAATTACACTCTGAATATTTGAAAATTTTGTTTTCAATAGTCAAGAGAAAAAGTTGGCTTGCGATTATCTTACATGTCTGAGAACAACCAAAAATTTGCGTTTATTAATTTCGAAGATTAAAAAAAAAAAATTATAATAGATGGAAATTGCATCCATTTTAGAAGAATATCAGCTCTTTATTTATTTTAATTTTATTTTATTTTTTTGAAATTATGACTGAAATTCATTCATATAAGTATGCTCTGTCACGAATATACCCTATAATAACAATTTCAATTTGTTTATTCCTTAGAGTGTCCGTGTGGCATAGCGACCCAAGCGGAGGGAGGTATTCAATCTGTTTTTGGGTATTTTATTGATCAATAATAAATAGAGGTGTGAACTGACAAAGTTAGGTAGATTATAAAATTATATTTATATATTTTCTATTTATACACTGCGCGTCAAAAATAGTGGAACAATGTTGTTTCTTCTTAATAAGACCTATCCTAAATGATACTGTAATTTATTAAACATTTAATATGAAATATCTTATTCATTTCTAAATAAATTTAACACAAATACAAATCATTTTAATCAATTTAATACAATTTAAATAAAACAAAGACAAAAATGTCGATTTACAATTTGTGGGACAAATCAACATAATCTCGATATATTGGTGATTAATGAAAAATTTTGGTTTTATAAGAATTTCCAATGAAATAGAAAAAGAAAAACTGAGATGGAAAGATTATTTTAAAATTTTAGAAATTTAGCGTTAATAAAAAATTTCGACATTTTGTTTTTGTTTTATTTAGATTGCATTAAATTGATTAAAATGATTTGCATTTGTGTTAAATTTACTTAGAAATGTTTAAGATATTTCATATTAAATGTTTCTTAAATTACTTAAGGTAGATTAGAACAGGTCTTAAGAAGAAACAAAATGTTACGTTTTTTTTTTTTTTGACGCCTAGTGTATCTGTTATATTATATTGTAAATGACAAATACCTTTATTCAATATATGTATATGAAAAAAGAATTTAAATTGTCTTTATTTTTACTTTTTTTTTATTTTGATATCAAAACAAAAAGTTATATTATAAATAAGATAATTTTGAATATCAATTCATTTAAAGGTGAAATATATTAAATTTTAGTATAAAAGGTAAACTATGCCACCGAATTATCTACGGAAACAATAATATCCACATTTTGTAATATTCCTCAGGGCAATTGGTATTTGACCACTCTATGTTCCAGAAGGAACATGAACAACGCCGCCGCCGCAAGAGTAAAGCGCAATTTTTCGAAATGATCCAAGAAATAAGAAGGTGACTATTTTTATTTATTGATTGAAAATATTCTGAATTATATTTTTTAAAGTAAAATTATTATTTTTTTAGAGTACAACAAGCTGGACGAGATATTAGTATAGAATCAGAAGAAGGGGGACTTCTTGGCGAGAGGCCGAGGCTAACCAAAATGGCGACTACTCCTGCTCTTCCAACAAGCCCAAGACGTCCACCTGAACCTCCAACTCGATCTTTATCTTTATTTAAATCTTTCCGAGACACAAGTCCTGCACCTCGTCTAAGAATTGATAGAACTGGAAGTTCGGCAGCTGTTGGAAGACGCCTCAGTAAAGATTCCAGTGGGTGTTGGAGTAATAGTCCTCCAGATATCAATTCCCGAAGATCCAGTAACAGAGATATTACACCAGAACCTGGAAGACATCTTGTCCCCCATATTGGAACTTCAGATAGTGAAACTACTCTTTCAAGACATCATCTTGCTCCTCCAAAAAGAATAATGTCACTTGGATCAGACACAGCTTTAGAAGGTTCACCAAGAACCCATCGTTCTCTTGAAAAAGCAAACTCAGCCTGTGAAATAGTTTTAGGAGCAAGTCTTCGTCACCGAGCAAGTCAAGAAAGTAGTTGGTTGTCACCAATGCCAAGTCCTATTTTATTAGAAGAACCTCCTACAATACCGCCCCCACCCCCAATGAAACCTGAAATAAGTATAAAGGAAGAAGTTACTCCTAAAAAAATTATTCATCCTCCTAAAAAACCTCCAGAGCGTCTTGATAAAATTGAAAAACCAGATTTTCGAAATATTACAGCTAAACTTGAAACCCGTATAGATAAACCCGAATTTTTATCTGATAAATATGAAACAAGAAGTGATAGATATGAATCTCGAACTGATAAATCAGAATCTCGAACAGATAAATCAGAATCATCAGATCACCCAGAGCCTCTTTCTGAAACGTCCGAAAGACCTAATCCTGTTTCAATGGCAGCTGCTGTGTTGGCAGCTGCTGGAGCCGAAGCTGCAGCAGCTGCCAGGAATAAGTGTCCATTAAGACGACAACGTGCAATTAATACAGTGCCTCGAAAAACCCACCGTCGTCGGTTAACTAGAAACAGATCTAAAAGTTTAGAAAATCAAACATTGTTATTAGGCCCTGAACATTTTCTATTTCGATCACGGCCAGGGCGACCTAGATTAAGTAGTCTTCCAGTCGAAACAGAATTAGAAGCTCTTAGACCTGAGGCTGTAGCTGCAATTTTTACAATTGCACAAGGATCAGATAGTGATGAAGTTTTCGAACGTAAACCACCAAGACCAAGACCAAGTCCTAGAATGCGTGAAGCTTCGAGAGTAAAATCTTCAAGACAAGAAAGTGATCCAAGTTCTCAATCATCTACTACACATATGACAAAGCCGGCCTTGCCTCCTAAACCTGCTTTACCTCCAAAGCCAGCTCTTAAACAAACTTCTTCATTAGGACCACCAACTAAATCTGTTTGTTCTCGACGAGGAATATCTGAACAAGGTGAAGGCAGATCTACGGCTCCAAAAATATCTCGTAGAGGAAACTCTGAATCTGCCACTTCACAAGATAATTGGGAGACAAGATACTCAAAACAACCTTCAAAAAGTGATAACTCATCTCATTCAGATCATTGGGAAACGCGTTATAATAAACCTAAGCCAAAAGAATCCGATAATTGGGAAACTCGTTATATAAAACAGTCTAAAGGTCCCAGCGAGACACAAAGCCATTTAGATAATTGGGAAACTAGATATAACAAACCATTAAAAACACCACGTTCTGATTCTAAAGAATCAAAAAAAGAATCCAGAGAATGTACAAGGGATCATTCAAGGGAAGCAATGCGAGATCTTTCAAGAGAAGCGATGCGAGATCATTCAAGAGAAGCAATGAGAGATCATTCAAGAGAAGCAATGCGAGATCATTCAAGAGAAGCAATGCGAGATCATTCAAGAGAAGCAATGAGAGATCATTCAAGAGAAGCAATGAGAGATCAGTCAAGAGAAGCAATGCGAGAACATTCAAGAGAAGCAATGCGAGAATATTCAAGAGAAGTGATGCGAGAACATTCAAGAGAAGCGATGAGAGATCATTCAAGAGAAAGTATGAGGGATCATTCAAGGGAGTGTACAAGAGATCATTCAAAAGATAATACAAGAGATCTTTCCAGGGAATGCACAAGGGATCATTCAAAAGATATTACAAGAGACCTTTCAAGAGAATGCTCAGGATATTATAGGGATTCAAGATCTAGAGAAGAACTTTACCAGAAAGATTCAAGAGAAAGGAGAGAACCTTCAACTTATCCAAGGGAGTCTAAAGAAAAAAGAGAATCACCTTCAACTTATCCAAGAGAATCTAGAGGGAAATCTGAATCTAAAGATGGAGGGTCAAGAAAAAAACAGGATATGGATCTAAACAAAGATATAACGATTGTAGAATGTTCAAGAGAAGCACAAGAGCTATTAAGAGATGCAAGATTATTTCGTGAATATAGAGATCCTCGAGACCAAAGAGATCTAAGGGAATACATTAGTCGGGAATTAAGAGAGTCTAAAGAATTACTTAGAGAAAAGGATAGTAGTAGTAGTGGTGGTGGTGGTGGCCGAGAATCGAAAGAGACAAAAACGCGAGAGAGAAGTCCTCGGGACCATTCTAGCAGAGAAGAAGCACGGCCATTAAAACAACAAAGTCTTTCAAATATGAAAAACTCTCCAAATTTAAGGGGATCACGGGATGGTCTAGAATGTCATGATTCAAAACATCTTCGAAATATCAGAGATTTAAGGGAATATCGACAATTAAGTAATCCGTTAGAGCTTCAATCTACACGAGGTGATTCAGATCGGGAACATCGATATCCTAAAGAAACAAGAGATGCTGAATATAGAGAACCTAAAAAGGACCATAGTTCATTAAGAGAATATAGGACGTTACCAAGAGAAGTGAAATTATCAAGTCGAGAGTTTAGAGATTCGAAAGAGGAGGTTAGACATTTTCGGGAAACAGCAGATTTAGGTGTGCCTAGGACGAGTAAAGATACAGGGTCTGGTGTTTGTTCAAATAAAAAATGTAGAGCTAAGATATCGCCACTAGAAAGGTTATCACGTGATGAATTGGTAGCTTTATGGCGTACTTCGGAGACTGAACTTCGAACTGTTTTATTAAGCGCTATAAAAGCAAAAAGTCAGGATGGATTTTAAAATAATAAATAAAGTGTTGTTGATAAATGAAATAAAAAAAAATCCAATTTTCGAAGATATAATTTTTTAAAAAATAAATACATAAAATGTGAGCTCATCGATATAAATAGATTATTTATTGAAACTTGTTAAGTGGATTATATATACAAAAAAAAAAACTTAAGAGAGAATAATTATTAATATTTAATGAAATTCTCTTCAAGGTGCATTTAAAAAAAAAATCTCTTTTTTTATTCATTTAAATTTTTAACAAATTTTAAAAAATCTTTTAAACACTACTATAATTGTTTATGTCGTGAAATAGTGATTCTCTAAAAATGAGCGTTAAAAAAAACACCAAGGGACTTAAAAAAAGTTGTTTTTTTTTCTTTAAAAAAGGGGGATTATAGATTTCTAATAATGTTAACATTTTAAATGGAAAAACTAGGTCATCAACTGTAACTTATTTTGAAAAATAATAAATGAGAAAACCAATTAAAATAATATTATTTTCAAGTCGTGGATTCGATAGGAAATAAACTCTAAATGCCTTTTTCAAAAAATATAGTGGCATATTTATTTTCGGAAGTATGTTAGGATTATGGGGAGAGTAAATAGCGAGAGATTGGAGAAACTTTTTCCAGGGGTTTGAGAATGGAATAACTCGGGAGGTTGTAAACGCATCTTATGCAATTTTGATTGGGAAGTTTACTCATTAATGAATAGCAGGTTCTTCATGCCACTTTTCAATAAAAAAATATTGATACTTTTTATTTTCAAGATATTATTATGAAATATGAAGACTGTGTGTGGACATTTACCACCAGTTTCGGTCACTCAAATGACCATCATCAGATCTGTAAACAACAATATTCAGATAGCACGCCTATGCCCCGGAAAGGCGGAGATCCTGGGTTCGATTCCCGGGGGCCATGTGATGTTTGGCTTCACCAATAAAATACACTCACAGTCTTGTTAAATACAGGGTGTCCCAAAATGAAAGAGCAGATTTCAATTTAGTATTACAGACAAACTATGAAAGATAGAAACACATTGCGCATGTCATTGGGTAGAGGAAGGTTCAAAGTTTTGACACAGCAGCGCTGTTGTTTGTTTATAGCAACATGGCGACTACAACACAGGAAAAGTCATTTTGTGTGTTGGAAGTCGCGAGATCTCAATCCATTATTCAAGTGCAACACGTGCGTTCTCGGCACAAGCAGATTTATGATTGGTATACAAAAATTTGTGGAAGTTGGTTGTGTATGCAAACAGAAAAGCACTGGTCGTCCACGCATGTCTGATGAAAATGTTGGGCGGATTGTATTTTTTGAAATTCGCTAGTATATTTAATTTTGAAAGAAATAGTGATATTGCTGGTTTTATTTATTGTTATTCGATATTTTTACAAGGAGAAAACGTCGTGTGTGGCGTTGTTTTTTTGACATAAATTTGAAGATTCTGATCCTAAACGCCTCACATGCTGTGTTGTTTGCAGATCTGATGATGGTCATTTGAGTGATCGAAATTGGTGCACACACGAGTCATCAAATTAGTAAAATCCTGAAAATAAATATAAAATATCAATATTTTTTATTGAAAAGTTGAACCTGCTATCCAAACTTCCCAATCAAAATTGCTTTTAGAATGGAATTCAAATTCAGAAAAAAAATTTCTAAGAATATATATTAAAAATTATTAAATGAAAGAGGATACTTTAACGAATTCTGTTAATTTTATCTCAATTGCTCACTTCACTATTTTGGATGTCTAAATTATTAAATTTCCTTCAGATCTACGACAAAATATTAAATTTTATATATTCTTATAAAAAAAAAAAGGAAAATGTTAACATGCAGATCACTGCCTAGATGGAGAAAGCAGTACTTATTTTTCAGTAAATGATAGAATATAAAAATTAGTAAACAAATTCCTTAGGACTCATTTAGAAGACTGTTAGTTATATTGAAATGGTGCTGGAACACCTTAGAAGAAAAAAAAAATAAATAAAATATACATTTATATATATATTAATTATATAAGGCTAAAGCGTGCGCAAAGAGAGGCATTATTTTAGAAAAAAAAATTTATTTTTTTTTGTCACATTTTTTTTTACAAAATTATTTTTTCTAACTCAATTGTCGCATTATAATAGAATTCAAAAAGATATATAGAGTGGTATCCACATTTTAAAAGGAAATTTTTTAACAACTGAGTTAGAAAAGTGATTTTTAGAGAATTATTTGATTTCCTCTCTCCACTAAAAACGTTTTCCAATTGTTAATTAAATAAAAAATAAGGCTAATGTGAAGAATACGGTAAATACGATTTTATTAATATTAACAACTTTTTCAGGGAAAATCCTCCATCCCTTCCCTTTATTACTTTAAAAAAAGGTAGCGGAAAGCCAATTTGATCAAGATATATTTAAAAATAACGAAACTTTTGACGAAATACGAAAGACACATTAAGCATTAAAAAATGTATTGTTACTTACCTTTTTAGGTTTTTTCTTTCTCCATTGTTATTTAGATTTCAAAAATCTTGTGCAGACCTCTTCTGATTAAAATAACTAGAGAAATAAATTAAATAGAGTTGAAAAAATTATTAATAATTTTAATAAAAATAGTTTTTTCTTTTTAATAATGAACGATATAGGAGCTAACTTCATTATTAATTTGAAGTATTCACTGACTTTTTTTTAGAAAAAGGCTCGATGCTCTTTTGTGAAATATGGTAGGTTCAGTTCTATTTAAAAAATATTCACAAACTTCCAGGGAGCCCCTCGATCGCTGATTTTGGTAAATGATGCATTTTTTATATTTTTTATATATATATTTTTTTTAATTATCATCTGAAGTTAGCTTCTTTATCTTTCATTATTTAAAAAATAAACTATTTTCATTAAAATTATTAATTATTTTTTTCAACTCTATTTAATTAATTTCTTTAGTATTCTCAATCAGAATAGATCTACGCAAGATTTTCGCCAATTATCTAAATTACAATGGAGAAAGAAAAATCCCAAAAAAGTAAGTAATAAAATATTTTTTAATGATTAATGTGGTTCTCATATTTCTTCGTTATTTTTACAAATACCTCGATCAAATTGGCTTTCCGCCACATTTTTTAGGTTAATAGAATGAACGGTGGGAGTATTTTTCCTGAAAAAGTTGTTAATAAAATCGTATTCTTCAGTCGCGCCAAAAAAATAAAAATTATTTTTATATAAGCAAAAAAAAAAAAAAAAAATTTCATAACTTGCCAAAAATTTGAAGCAAAATTTGAATAGCAAATTCATGACCAGTATGTTATCGCAAAGATCAATTTGATTGATGAGCGGGTATAATTTAAAGAGTACATGTGTATTGTATCCTATTGCTGCCTATTGCACACAAATAATGCAAAGAAAAAAAAAACAATTTGCTAGTTATCAATAGTTCTTGACTGCCATATTTGGGACGAATCCTCCCGGATATCACACAAATGTACAATCGAACTAAAAAAATAAATAAATAAATTATATTCACACCAAAAACCTTAAATTTTAACATTTATAGAAGGAAAATTATTTTTATTGTAGAAAAAATGAAATGAAATGCACTTGGCCATATATATATAAATATATTACATAACTATTGTAACTCTTATATATTATTATAATTTCTATTCTATCGAATCGAATAAGGGCTCTAAGGAATCGGTCTATACCACAAATGGGATTTTACTTTTTAACGACCGTCGCCCTTAAAACTTTTCTTGGATTTTCCAAATCTTGAAAGAGAATTATTTTTAACCGCTAGTTACATTTTGCGTCCAAAGAAAAAAAATATATATATATATCTATATAAAATCCTTTATGGATAATTGTTGATGTCTCTAGATAATATTTTACATTTTTAAATTCACTCTATAGTTAGATTTCTAGTATTTTTACGAATAAAATAACTCTCCAAAACTTTTAACAACTCAGAATTCACAAATAAATAAATAAATAAATAAATAAACATAACATTCACATATTTAATAATATATTTCAAAGCCTATTAGATTCTTGAATTGTCAAATCGAGTGCTTTTCTAGTAAATATCTCATTATTACACCTAAATATTTATTTTATAGTAACAATTAAGAAACTTTTGTCAAAAGGCCTATTGTCAAAAATAAAGCGCATATAGAAATATATCCCCTTTTGGTTAAAAAAAAAAATCTTTATATGTCAGGCGTGTCAAACTGGCTTATAATGAAACTTTTATTAATAAAATTTAATTCAATGACTTCATTTTCTTGTATGACGTTAAAAATGAATAGGGTTGCCATAATTTATTGAGGCCAGATCCGGACAGTCGACTTCCGGGGGGGGGAAGGTATGGCTATTTTTTTTTTGAAAATTATGCATTGAAATCTGCGTTTTTAGCTATCCTGAGAAGTGAAAAATATTATAAACTTTTAAATTAAAAAATAAGTATTATGGGGTTGATAAATTAGAAATTTCTTAATCATTAAGCCTTTTTATTAGACGATCACTTAAATTCCATGAAATATTTACATAACACGGGGCGGCGCGAGAATTCCCCAATTTGGTTTCGGTTAATATTAGCAATATCCGGACATTTCTCAGATCCAGACGAAACCGGACACGTGTTCCAAATCCGGACTGTCCGGACTTATGGTAACCCTTCTTATGGATCGAGTAAACAGATACAAATTTTGATACTGAAAATTATCTCTTCTCAATCTATAAACCCAGACTTTGGAAAACTAAAAGGGAAGAAGAATGGGGGACCCAGTAACGTCGCGGCGCTAGCTTTTTCTCGGTGAGGGGGCAGGAGTGAGGCAAACGTGCAACAGGGGAGCGGACAATATACATATAATTATTATGATTTATTTATGCAAAACGCACTTGACCTATGGCTCAAAGGAAGAGCATCAGCTTCTGGTGCCATTTATTTATTTATAAAATTCACGGGCAAGCCCAATTTACAGTTCATATTAATATTAATAAAATTATGCTATATCAATAGAGAAACAAAAAAAATTGGGGAGTATCCAGGGGAGAAGATGCCATTGTCGGGGGCGCTTGCCCCCCCCCCCAGCCCCCTCGTAGCGCCGTCACTGGGGGACCCTACCCCAACCTCTAACGATTTTTTATTACAAAAAAAATCACCCTTCGTCAATAATATAATAATACCATAAATTGGTTTAAAAAAACACTTTTAAATAATTTACTGCATATTAATAGAAGTTTCATTGTTCTAAGATTTGTAGTTTAGCCTACAGTTGATAAAAAGAATTAAATTTGTGAATGGGCCTATAAATTGATATGATACTACCTGTATCAGTCAAAAGTGTCTGCTCTAACAGTGCACCCTATCGGGAAGAGAAACAAACCATAAAGTCTAGAGAGACCAAGTGCATTTAAGTCTTGCAACCAATACAAAGATGCATGTACAATACATTTGCTCATACAGACAAAATTTTTTACCTTAATTAATTAATCAATCTTATGAAAAAACATTAAAAACAAATAAATTAATAGCGTCTCTCTAATTACTCTAAGCTCTCTGAGTCAGATCTCTAGCCAGTGAACACTTTTGGCTGATACAGATAGTATATGTGTCCGTGTGATTTATTTGCCACGTTATAAAACCCTAAATGATCTATCAATATTTTAAAAAAATATTAAATTTTATGTATTAAAAAGTCTCTTGAAAAAACAATTTCACAACCCCCCCCCCCCGCACAAATTGATGAAAATTATGACGCAAATGAGTTTGACATGCCTACTAAATCATCTATCTAATAAATTTGGCCTAAAAATTCTCTTGTGTGTTACAGTATTTTTTCTGAAATGGATACAATTTAGAATCGAATTTTATATTGTTTAATGTAACACGGTTAAAGAATCTCTCTGGCCACTCGATTCGCTAAAAATTATTAACATTTTGCACGTTGCCTCCCTCCCTTTATTTGTTTTTGCCACGTAATTTTTTTATCTCTCAAAGTCACGGATATCTGCACATGAGCAAAGAAAGATTCTCTAACGGGGTTACCTAAGAACCTAAAAATAAAATTTTAACGCCAAATTATTTCCAAAAATAATTCGAATGTTTAAAAGAGGATAAAAACAATCAAACTTTTGAGTACCTATTTTCAAGTATCCTATTAAAAAGCTCAAAGAAATTGTAAAATGAAATTTGTAAAATATGAATATTAATAATAGAAATTATTTAAACCTTTTGGATATTTTGACAAAAGCATCGCACTTTGATTAAAGTTTCCAAATTTTATTTATTAATTATGGAGGTGTGTGTGTATTGGCTTTAAATAATTTATTATTTTAAAATAAAAAGTCAAGTGATTTGGATTTTGAATTTCAAAAGAATTCTTGCGAGTTGAATTTTTTAAAAGTGATTTTATTTATTTGCCAATTAAAGACCGGTTGCTTCACTTTTAGTCAACTAACAAATCATCGATATAGTAAACAAGCACTTCGAGTTTTTTCACATATAATTAGCTACCTGAGGTATAAGGAAAGTTATGTGAAGTTAGCAACTTAAAAAAAGCATCATTTATAAAATTTACGAATTAAAAAAAATGTTCCTCAATTCCACCCTTTAGTTAAGCCTTATACCACCGAACTTTGGGTCTTAA
The DNA here is from genome assembly GCA_023213315.1 of Euborellia annulipes. Classification (NCBI taxonomy): domain Eukaryota; kingdom Metazoa; phylum Arthropoda; class Insecta; order Dermaptera; family Anisolabididae; genus Euborellia; species Euborellia annulipes. The sequence continues at coordinate 77,370 of JAKCPI010000780.1, forward strand.
CTAACTAATCACGATCTGAGCTCTTATTTAATCTTATGATTAACTTAACTAGATGTGAAAAGACTAGAAAGTCATGGTCAATTAAGTTTTCTGAGGGAAAACTAGTTAATTAAAAGTGAAGCAACAGGTCCTATATAAACAGAGCGAACGACTTGTCTAAGCGTTTATTGAATTCAATAAATATTACGAGTATATTCACTCTTTGATTGGAGAGATTGCTTTAATTTCATAGAAGCAATGCTCTTCGTATGCATTCCCATCACGGTGCTAGATTTGAGTTATTGTTGATTGATTGAAGCCGAGAGAATTGTAGACCGAAACTCCTCAACTACGCTAATTTTTTCGGCAAGGTTGTAGGAAGGGAAAAACAAAAAAATAAAAATTTTTTATTTTCCCCAAATGAGTTTAATTCCCGATATTTCGATTTGGGGAAAATAAAAAATTTTTATTTTTTGTTTTTCCCTTCCTACAACCTTGCCGAAAAAATTAGCGTAGTTGAGGAGTTTAGGACTATTGTTGATTGATTTTAACTGTAAATAGGATATCAAAAAAATCTCCTCTTAGTGTTAATATCCAATTGAGAGATAATCTTTGTCAAAACTTTTGTCTTAAATCACTTAAAAAAAAGAAAGTTTTAAAATTGTTACTAATCAGATTTTGACTTTTTGGAAACTATAAAATTTCTTCAAAAATATAAGAGGATCTTGAAGGTAAACTAATATTTTCAAGTAAAAAAAAAACTCAATTATTTATAGCGCAAACTTATTGAAAAAAAAAAAACTTGGTGGTGGAAAGTGCATTGAATTTGCCCTTATTTTTTGGTTAATTTTAAAATACAATATTGGGGAAGGCAAAAGCTTCATGCTTACAGAATACCGAGACGTTTCGGGTCAAATTTATTGTCCCATCATCAGTCGTTGATTCTCATACTCGCTGATTTGTATTCATCGCCATTATTTGCACAAAGGGCATTACAAGAAACGCCCCCCCCCCCCGTCTATCTTTAACAAACTCTGGGCTATTTGTGAATCAACGACTGATGATGGGACAATACATTTGACCCGAAACGTTTCGGTATTCTGTAAGCATGAGGCTTTTAATTTTTTGGCTGCACCTGCCTTCCAGTATAATACCCTTATCTAGAGCCCCTTGTTCATTTATCTAAAATATTGAGTTGGTAAGTTGAGGTCTCTAATATGGTGCTGTCCCGGGCAAGAAAGTTGACGAAATCAAAATCTGCTTTTTTCTCTTTGAAATTCCAATCAAAGTTTTCACTTGCTTTTTATTTTAAAATAATTCTTTTTTTTTTTTTAATAATATATAATTCTAATGTGATTAGTAAAATTTCCTTCACTATTCGCATGTGAGCCTGCGAGACGTTTCGAGGTCAACGGGTAGCTTCTTCACTTTTCTAAAATGGGGACCAAAAAGTCGTGTCGCAGGTCTCGCATTTTGGGGGCTCCAAAAACAAAACAAAAGTGGGCTCCAAATGCGACTTTTAGCATCTCAAAATGCTATTTATGAAAGTTGAATCAAAGCAAAGCAATAAAAAAAAAAATCGTAGTTCGAATTAATAATCGTTCAATGCAAATTAGTAGCTAAAAAGTGAAAATGGATAAACAAAGACAAAACAAAAACAAAAACCTAGACTAGACTGAAAAAAGTGATGAATGATTTGTAATGAGAAAAAAAAGAATGTTATGTTATGTATATTTGTATGAAAGGATTGATTTTCAAATTTCTTTCAGTTTATTCTAAATATTGAATTATTTAGAGTCCGACCAAAACTTCTTTAAACTTGAATATCAAAAACATCGAGAGGGAGTGGGGCCTCTCTCTAAAACGAAATATTATAATAAAATCTGGACTTTCTTGTTGCCATATGAACTGATATGTGGATGTAAAAGTTAAGGATCTTGTGCTCTCAAATGTCTTCAAATTATTAAAAGTCTTTTATGTAAAATTGTTGAAGAATGAAAAAGAAAATGGAGCTAGTGGAATTTCATCTGTAACTAGGGGAGGGGGAAAGCCAGTATTATTATTATTATTATTAATGACACTGTATTAATTCAAAAAGTCTGGTGTGACTGTCGCACAGCACACAACTTTCTCTTACCTTCGGTAATCGAAAGTCGTGTTCTGTGCTTGTCACACCAGACTTTTTGTGTCGACATAAATTAAGTTTCCGCCGATATATTAGAATTCAATTTTTGGCAACCATTTCTCCTATCTTTACTATGAAGTTCTAGAGCAGTGGTTCCCAACCTTTTTGACCCATCGCCCCTTTCTGGAGGTTGACTAACACCTATCGCCCCCCCCCCCTTTACATTTTCATTGTATGCCTAATTTTAATTTGAAGTAAAGTGTAAATAATAAAGCAGTTTTATTATTTTAAACAATTTTATTACCGTAGGCCTATATACAGGGCCGCAGACAGACTTGACAGGCCCCGGGGCTACTTAGTATCGCCCCCCCCAAAAAAAAAAAAACTTGGTTTTTTTTTTAGTATTTAAAAGGCTATTGTGGCCTTCATATGCCAACACTTTTACACAGTTTTTGACACAACTTTTGAATTAGTTATACATAGCTTACAATATTTATTTAAATAAAGTTATATAAAATTTTTTCAAAATTTCCTAAACAAAGAGTTACAAAGTTTTAATTTATCGAGGCCAGATCTGGACAGAGGATTTCCGGGAGAATCTGGGGGTATGGAAAATTTTTGAAAATTAGCCACTGAAATCTGCGTTTTTAGCTATCCTGAGTCGTGAAAAAGATCAAACTTGATTTGAGCTTAAAGGGCCCGGGCCCCCTGAGGAAAAAAATTCAAGAAAATGATTTTTTTTAAATTGAAATTTAAGATTTGAGCTAAATGTGACGTTTCAATTTTAGATTGGAATTATCTTCAGACTATTTTATTTTTATGATAATATTTTGTCCTCTTTTATCCTGACCTTCCTGTAAATAGGAGATTTTTCTCTTTGATTTTTATTTTTTAAATTTTAGTAAACTAATAATTTTTCTCCCTTTGAATACTCATCGCCCCCCAATCGCCCCCGCTATTTATCGCCCCCTGAAAACCCAAATCGCCCCCTTGGGGGCAATCCCCCAGGTTGGGAACCACTGTTCTAGAGTAAAGCGTGTGTAAAAGATTTCAATGGCAAAATGAGAATATACATTTTAAAGAACATTAAAAAATATTTATTTTTGGATTTTAATCAAAATCGTTGAAGCGAATTTTAAGAAAATTGAAAAAAACTGAAAAAGTACATCAGTAAAGTAAACTCTTTGGCCGATTTGGTTCAAAAGCTTTGTGTCACGTGCCAGGGAGTGGGGGGGGGGGGGGGATCCTAAGGGTGCCTAACTTAAAAATTAAAAAAATTAACTAAAATAAAATTTCAACTTTCTAGCTCTTTTCGTTCTTGAGATATTTTGTTCACAGACAGACAGACAGACCATGTCGCGAAAACCACTTTTTTGGATTCAGGGGACCCCAAAACGTGAAGATCCATCAAAATCTCGACATCGAATTTTTGACATGAATCCAATACTTTCTCTATATATATATATACATATATGCATAGGTAAGAGAAAGTAAAAAAATATTGGATCTAAACTTCTTGAATTGATGGAATGTGGCTATGAGATGTCAATTAGTGTGATGTGGTGGACAGCAGCCAGATAGGTAGCCTCTATTAAATAAAACAGGCTCCTTTAAACAAAACGTTTCGGCTAAATTTATTACGCCATCTTCAGTTGTTAAAGCTGTATAAAAAATATTTACATTGATTTATGTTAATTGATACATTAAATATTAAAAAAAAATTTTTTCCTTATTTCAAAAAACTTACAGTCTTATGGGAAAATAGAGTGTTTTTTCATAAGCGGACATTTGAAAAAAAATGCCTATGTACTACAACAATGTAAATATACTAAAAGTCAGTACGAGGTTTCACTGAAGAGAAATTTCGAAATGTCTTTGTTTAATAAAATTCATTCCCTTTTATATAAATTCTCTTACAAAATTTAAGCGGATCTAATGTTCTAAGCCGAAACGTTTTGTTAAAAGGAGTCTGTTTTATTGAATAGAGGCTACCTATCTGGCTGCTGTCCTCCACATCACACGAATCTAAACTTCTTGTTTTTCAATAAAGGAAGCGAAGTGCGACCAGTCACACCAGATTTTTTCAATTGTTTCTTAGTCGCCAGACCACACAGAAAATCTCTTTGCAGTGGCGAAGCGATACAATAAATTTGGGAACTATAGCAAAAGAGTCATAGAAATATTATTATTAAAATAAATAATTGAAACACTTAATTTTAAAGCTCCACTCCCTCCAGTCTAAAAAGAAAACATTCCCCCACCCCTGGTTCTATTACGTTATCAAGTCTTTTTAAAATTGTGTATTATTTTTAAAAATGTCCACGATTTTCAAGTTTAATAAATTTTTGGTCGCTCTATAATGGTGAAATAAAAACAAAGTACACGACTACTACTCAACTAGTATATTTTTAAAATACGAATAAAAATGGACGTACTACTAAATAACTGTGAAATTTATTTTCTTTTCTCCTAATATTGATAAAAAAAGAATGTCAATTTTAAGAAAAAAAAAAAGATTTTTAGATGCTGTTGTGAATTTGCTTAGCAAAATTATATTCTAGTCAAATATTTTATTTAAGAGATTAATTTATATAGTATTCCGATAAAGAAAAGAAATTCACTTTGAGCATGCTTGTATTAAATCCAATTCACTTTTTCTAGGCAACCAAAGACAAAAAAAAAGAAACTAGAGAACAAACTATTATATTTCAATAGTGATAGTAAAAGAAATAAAATAGTGGAAATAAACTAAAGGAAAAGGAAAAGGCGAGGAAATACGAATGCGTCACAGAGGTCAGGCAATTTGACACCTGGCAGGTTCTTTTTGTTCAACGGAGTTGATTTGAGTTTGTGCCAAAAATGAACGATCTATTCTTTCACTCTCCGAGCAAATCGACCCAGCAAATCTCTCTGTGTGCCCCTTTAAAGAGAATCGTCTTCGCGTGGGAAGAAAAAGAAAGCTCAGGGTGCGTTCAACTTTCTTTTTCTTCCTCCTTATTTCGTTTCTAGAGTTGGCCTTAGTAAATTGAGAAATTCATAATGTTAAAACAATTGGCCAAAAAGTTTTTTTTTTTTTTTTTTTTTTCAACTTAACTTGGCTATATTCTAAAAATGGTGTCCAAATTTGAATGGGATTTTCGGTAAGCTAAGAAAATGAAATTCTTTTTTCTTTTTTTTTTAAATAAATTGTGCGTTCTCATATATCTTGTGCCAAACGCCGCCAGGGCCGTCTGACAGAGAGGGGGGAGGTATGGGCGTAACTAGGCCGAAAGTTTTCTGCCCCAAGAAAAATTGAGAAAATATGGGGCTTTCCAGGCCCCCCCCCAGACAAATTCTTTAGTTATGCCCATGGGGGAGAGGGTATATCCACGGGGCCCCGGGCCCGGGCCCTTTGCGATCCAAACTTAAAATTCTAGCCTAATAAAAAGATAATTTTCATTGTTAAAATTTCAATTAAAAAAATAATAATAATTTTCAAGCCTTGGCCTTTCAGGTCAAGTCTTAAAATTATAATTAAAAAAATCATTTTCTTGATCTACCATATATGAGAACAGTTTAAAAATTTTTTAAGTTAGTATTATTACTGTTTAGGAAATATTAACGAATTTTTTCATAACCTTTTTTTAATAAAATAAATATTATGTATAACTGTGTCAAAAACTGTGTATAAAATACACATTAGCAGTGGCGTCATTTCAACTTTTTCTTGGGAGGGGGGGGGTTCTTAAAATTTACTTACAAATAGGTAATCAAATTTGGCCAAAAGATATTTAATTTAATTGTTTAATTTTGTACAGTTTGTATATTCGTAGATATATTTTGAAATATTTTATTTCGAATAATAAACAAATTTTAAAAAAAATCAGACCCTTTGGGGGGTGGGAGCAAATGCCCCCTCCTCACTGCCCCCCCTTTCCAAATGCCGCCACTGCACATTATAAAAAAACTTATAGAGGGGAGGGGCCCGGGGCCCGTCAAGTCTGTCTGCGGCCCTGCCAAACGTCTACAAAAAATAAATTTTACTAATATTATTATATAATACAAAATTTAAAAAATATATTCATTTTGGACATCGTTTCTTACCCATTCTGACCTTTTAAGGCTCGTATCTACTTGTTCCATTCACCAGTTGCATATCTTCCGCTTATATCTGTTTGTACGTGGATACAATCTGTGTTCCCTTTGAATCAACGAGAAACGCGTCGGCAAAACGCACATCGAACAGTGGATACGAGCCTTAAAGAGGATCTCAATTTTCAAGATCTATTCATTTGGATAAGATATAAATACTTGACAATTCATAAGTATATTTAACAATTTTTGTGGGTATATTTATTTGTTGATGGACCAAATATCTCCGGAAAATCCAACCCGGGATCTCCAGCCTGGTGCAAAGGAAAACAAAGGAGATCCCGGGTTCGATTCCATGGAACCAGGGACGTTTGGCCCAACAACAATATTATCGTGTAAATTTATTTATTTATTTTTTTAATATAAATAATGGAGTGGAGTCAGCCAAGGAAAGAATAAAAAACAAATTTTTCTGTTGACGTTTCGAGCGGGAATCACACTCTTCTTCGGGACAGTCTAATGGCAATTTTTACGGATTGTAGTAATTTGAGTATCAAGTGAACTTCAATTAACATTAACAATGCAAAGTTTGTTCATTTTTTGATTTAAACAATGATTTTTAATATTAAAACAGGCATGTGTGTGAATGCAAGGTAACTTGTAAAAAAAATTTGTTTTTTATTCTTTCCTTGGCTGACTCGCTTTATATTTGGACCCTGTTATGCAATGGTGTGTCAAAGACCAAAAAATTCAAAAATAAGTTAAGCACGGAATATTGTTTCAAATGCTTTAATTAATAGTATTTTTTATGAAATATTTTCTAAAAAAATTTATATTTAATGATACTTGCACAATTAACTAGAAAAATTATATATAATCCAATGTAAACAAAAAACTTTATTGTTGATTTTCTCAAAACTCGATGTTTGGTCTTTGACACACCATTACATAACAGGGTCCATTTAATAGCCAGTACAGCCAGTACAGATTTTTTTTTATCTTATAACTCGAAACTTGTGTGTCAAAAAATGCCCCCCCCCCCTCCATTTGCTCAGCTCAGATGTTTTGGAGTGCTCGATTCTTTTTCCCTGGCCTAAACATAAAAGGACCGTTGACTCGTCAGAACAAAAACCAACAACAAATTGGCCAAGTTTGTACAAGTACTTATTATACTCCTACCAAGTACTCTGGTTGTTATTGTTGATTCCCCCATTCAAGCCGTGATTTGTTTTGAAACTTTTAATTAAAAAAAAGAAAAAACTTCCTCTCTAATTTTAATACAACTCTAAATAAATGAGTTGTTTTGTTAAAAAAAAAAAAATATTTTTTTTTTTTTTCTTAAAGGTTACAAAACAAAATTCATAAGCTTCAAGGGTATTTTTCTATCTAACATTTGTACATATTGTAAATAAACAAATAGTTTATATATATATACATATAATATTAGAATCACAATAGAATTTGTTTCTTATTAAAATCTTTATATTTACTTGTTGAGTCTTTAAATTATTATTAAATACAAACAATCAAAATATGAGAGTTTGTTTTAATTACACCTTTAAAAAATAAAAAAATATTAATGTTCAAAAAGCCAAAAAAAAAACAACAAAAAAAAAAATATATATTGATTGTTAATACGAATGATTTAATTATAAAACTCTTATTTTTTAACTATTTTATATTGGAATCACTCGACTAAATAAAATATTGATGGACATATTAAAAGAAAAAAAAAAAAAGAAAATTAAAATAAAACTTAGATCAAATCAGAAAATGTGTTCATTTTGATTCCTTTTTCTCTTATTAATTTTTTTTCTTTCCTTTATTTCTAGATAAGGGGCTTGAGGAGACAAAGCAGTTGGCATGTTTTTGCCGATAAGATGGCGTTAGGGGTCTTGAAAAGTGAGCCAAAAACATAACTATTACGAAAATTTGCCAATAGATGGCAGGATGGTAGGGATATATCTAGTCTCATGCGCCTCAAAACGTGTATATCCATCAAAATCTCGACATCGAATTTTTGACATGAATCCAATACTTTCTCTCTCTATATATATTACATATATACATAGGTAAGAGAAAGTAAAAACAAATCAAGAGATCTAAACAAAGCGAACTAGCTCAAGATTAGTGGACACCTATAGATAAACACAACAACAACAACAACAACGAATCTTTAACACAGACTTAAAATGAAAGATATTCTCGTTTCACGACAAGAAGCGGCAGGCTAAAAAAATCCTGTTTGCATAACTCACCCTCTTCTCCCCAAGCCAGGCAAAAATTACCTTTGCTGCCGATGCTGCCTTTGCTGAAGTTCTCAAATTCAAAAAAAAAAAAATAATTAAAAATTAAAAACAGATATTAAATTTATGAATTTGTATGTTTATGTGATTATGCTCAGTAGAAGCCTAAAATATTCACCTTCAGGAGGAGTTGAAGGTCATTCGACGGATTCCCTTTTCAATTCAGCTTATTCCAATTGCAGTGGTCAAATCTGCAAAAAGGATATCTTTAAGAATCTGTCTCACTTATCAAAAGGTAACAATGATGCCAAGATCAACATACCTGTTTCTCAAGTTGATTTTTCTTTAAAGGGCCTCCACATCTCCCCTTACAGCCCTCCCTATCCTCCAAAAGTGTTCTTGGGCAAATCATGATGTTTATGGCTGATTGTAGAGTTTGATTGATGCAAGATGATTTTTAAAGATTCATTAAGATATTGAGGATCAATGATAAATTTGCCCAATTCTTATATTGCTATCAAGTTTACCAGAACGAAGCAATAGGTAGAGTCTATTCACAGAATTCAAATATTCATTTTTATTTCTACAACAAGTTCATTGATGTTGATATTTGAATATAATTTTTCTTAATTATTTCACTTTATTAGAGGGAATAATATGGCGACATGATATAGTGAAAATTGAGCGAATATTTTCTTATTTTGTTTGTTTATTCTTTTTGATGTGTCACCTAAAAAAAAAAAATAAATTTAAAAATTAATATCAAGAAATTAGAGTGATTAAAAAAAAAAATTAATATGCCTACTTAAGATTTGATATTTTATTTTATTTATCAAAATAAAAATATATTTATTTATTTGAGTTGACGTTTTAGATCCGATTTATCAAAGTCACTGTTTTCTTGTTACGCTTTTCTATTTATTTTAACTTGAAATTTTCATGCCACCAGGGCATTAAGAATGATGAGAAATAATATTTCTAAATTTTTATAATGATGCCCTTGGGTGTTTTTGTTTGGGGTTTTTTTTTTTTTATGAAATTTTATTTTTATCAAATAAGAAAATTCTTTTTGATCAAAATATCAGTTTGAAAGTCAAAAATAATTTTTTAGAATTTATCATAATATAAAAAAAATTGAAAATAAATTGAAAAAAGTAAATCTACTAAGTGCTATTTACTCCAAAGTTAGAATTAGATTTTAGTTAAATATAAAATTTCATCGTCTGCTCGTTAAGAACGTGAAACACAACACACACACACAAGAAAAAATGAAGGTGGGGGCCATGCCACCACGGCATTAAGAATGATGAGAAATAATATTTCTAAATTTTTATAATGATGCCCTTGACTAAAAAAAAAGAAAATAATATTTTTCTTATATCTTTGAGTAATTATTTTGAATGGATTTAATTAAATATTTACGTACTGAAGAATTCACTTGGTTGCATTCGAAGAACGCCGAAGTGCAGCCCCCACTCCCAACCACCCATCTGAAACAAAGGAGAAAATTATAAATATTAAATAAATATTATTATTATTAAAAGTGGAATTTGAAAAAAATATTGAGAGAATTGAAAAATGAAATATATAATATATAACGAATTCTGGCTGTTATACAATTAGATTAATGATATAAAAAGAGGATGCAGCCAATAATAAAAAGCATCTATTTTGTTAACACTCTTTATTTCGGAACGTTTCGGCTATGATCAACAAAGCCATCTTCAGCCCTCCAAGCTAGCTACTATTATGACGATTTATTAACAAAACAATTATTTAATGAATGTATGTATATATTTCTAGCTTGGAGGGCTGAAGATGGCTTTGTTGATCATAGCCGAAACGTTCCGAAATAAAGAGTGTTAACAAAATAGATGCTTTTTATTATTGGCTGCATCCTCTTTTTATATCATTGAAATATATAATAATTGGTTAGTAGTATTGTCAATGATATTTCATTAATAATCAGCTGTTTTTTTCAAATTCCTTTTATATATATTAAAAATTAGTTACCTTGAAGAAGTACTCGCAGAAACCCAAGTCTTCTGTCTTCAAAATCTAACCTACACCCAATCCCCTCTGTGGCTCAGTTGGCCACCTAACTCTTCAGTGGAGAGCCTCTTCTTTCTTGAGACGATCGCGAAACACGAACACTCCCGATAGACAGGTAAGTCTATATTTCAAAAAAGTTATCGATAACGGAACGGTGAAACGCGCCCACACCCAAGTAAAGTTGAAGAAGAAATGAAAATAGAAAAAACGGTGTTAGGATGCGAATCCCGGTAAGTACAAGACCGGAGTCAAGGACCTGAATGCCTCAGTAAGAGTATGGTGAGGGTCGGAATGTATAAAAAAGCTAAACAACACCTATCCTATCCAAAGAGCGCACCACTCCGCCTCTAACCTACCCTCCACTAAAACATTCAGGCCAAGAATCCAGTGGACGACCGGTTTTCGATTGAAAGATTTAGATAATCTTTCTTGCAAAAAAACGCGTTAATAGAGAATCCTCTTTTTTCTCCTGAACATCAGTCAATTAGGGAATAGACATTCTTTTCTGGGAGTCCCTATCCTAATCACCTAACGTTGCAGTGCCCCAATCACTGCCGTCCTATTTGGGAACAATGGGGAAAGAATAACAACACCTATGCCAGTATAAGAACATCATTCCCCAATCGAAAAACATTCAGTTGATACTCAGAGGATCCTGAGGCCTAGACCCCCCCCCCCCCAAAAAAAAAGAAAGCGTGAGCGCAGAAATGTTTTATCTCCCCCTAGATTCTATATAATGTAGTATATCTAACTTAAAGGATTATGTGTATTTAACATTTAAATTAAGCTGAAAAAGAAAAAAAGATAGAAAGAGATGAAGAGATACCCCAATACACATATCCTTCCTATGACTGATAAACCTAAAAGCTAAACACTTTGTTTTGTCTCATGAAGATGATGTCCCACGGTGGATGTTTTAATTTGCATTCGTAATAGAATACAAATTTTACAAGAAAACCTACTTACATACACATCCATTGTTATCCCACGATGTCTTCAATCGATGAATTGGGGCTCTGAAAAAAATGGTTAAATTAGGGATTCTGGAATGGAGAAAGAAAATATTAATACATCCTATTTTTACTTTCTCTTACCTATCTATATATGTAATATATATAGAGAGAGAAAGTATTGGGATCATGTCAAAAATTCGATGTCGAGATTTTGATGGATCTACATGTTTTGAGGTCCCCTGAGTCCAAAAAAGTGGTTTTCGCAAAATGGTCTGTGTGTGTGTGTGTGTGTGTGTGTGGTGTGTGTGTGTGTGTGTGTATGTGTGGAACCATTTTTTAAGCATGAAGGAATTGAGCTACGGGATTGAAATTTTATATTTAACTTAGGCACCCCTGAAGGACCTCAAAATAAGCTTTTAATCAAAATCGGCCAAAAAGTACTAGTACTTTACTGATGTACTTTTTCAGTTTTTTTCGATTTTCTCAAAATTCGCTCCAAGGATTTTTTTTAAAATTCAAAAATCAATTATTTTTTAGATGCTCTTTAAAATGTATATTCTCATTTTGCCGTTGAAATCTTCTGAAGACCACTTTACTCTTGTTCTTCATAGGAAAGATAGGAGAAATGGTTGCCATGGTAACGGAATTTAAATCTTTTTCTTTTTATTAGATTAAAAATCAATTATTATTTAAATTCCCATTTTTTTTAAATTTATTTGTGTTTTAATTGTTTCAAAGAAAACATATATGTCTCTCTCTCATTCAAACATTATCGTCTGTCTCTACTCTTTTTAAATTTTTCACCTTATCTTCGCATAGGCCAATGTTAATTTCCTATAGGGATTTGTATGTTAATTTCGATTCAAAAGGGGGTCCCCTTTAGAACTTTTAGGCATTTAAAATTTTTTTTCCAATTCTTATGAAATTTTGTATTTATTTACGATTCTATATTGTGTATAAAATGTCCAAATATGAGATTAAAATTTTGAAAAATAACCATAGTTTATTTGAAGCAGTCAACATTTAAAATGCAAGTTTGAAACAAGGTGCTATCGGAAACTAAATATATCTCGACACAAAAAATCTGGTGTGACCAGCACAGTGCACAACTTTCTCTTACCGAAGGGTAAGAGAAAGTTGTGTGCTGTGCGCCAGTCACACCAGATTTTTATTTTTTAATCTATCTAAAATAAGTTATTGAAGTCGAATCAAAAAGAAAAAGAAATTTTGAAAAAACCTAAATATATCTAGCTCTGCGCCCCGCTAATAAAAATATACAAGCCTTAGTTGTACTGCAGGTGCTGGAAGCGCAGTTTGAGCCCTGAAGACAGGAGCAGCTAGCAGGTTCATGAGACGTGAAGGCTGGTGATGACTCTTCTTACACTGTTTGCCATCTGAAAAATAAAAAAATAATATAATAAATAAATTTATTCTATTTAAGGTATATTTTTCAAGAGAGTTAGGGTAGGAGGATGGTTTTAAGCCCCAGTGGTCATTGATCTTCAATAATATTTTATAAAGAAAAATTGTTTAATAATACTTTATATTAGGGAAATTGATTTAATTAAAAAAAAATCTTTGACTATCTATTTTCTTTATATAATTATTGCCTAATGTAATGTAAATGTATAGAGTGTTACATAAATAATGTACTAAATTTTTAAATTATCAAGTCAGTATTCATTCAAACCTAAATCAAAGGCATCAAATTGGGATGACTTAACTTGTTGAAATTGTAAAGAAAAAATTTAATTCCTAACAATAAAATTTAATAAAAAAATTCTATCATATATTGATTTGAATTGAACTATCTTTAATTGATGATTGAATGAAATTTATTGGAAAGATTTTCTATATAAGAATCTATTTATACATAAAATAAAAAAATAAAAAATTATCTGATATTTGATTTAAATAAATTATGAATGAATTATGGTCTATATAAATAATTTCCAACCGGGGGGGGGGGGGGGGGCCAACACATTGTTATTATTCGGGTAATTGTAGTTTTGTTAAATATTTTTTCTAATAAAGTTTTTATTATTATTTTTTTTTTAACCTCTATTTAAAAAAATAGGTGTGGAAGCGAAGAAATTTTTTCGGGGAGGTGTAATAAAATTAAGTTTGGAAACTGCTTGTCTTAAGGTGCGTACACACCTGCGCTCTGCTCCTTTCGCGAGCAGTTCGCTTGAAGCTCGTGTTCGTTGCTCGTCCCATGTTCGTTGAAATTATTTATTTTTGACGAACTTGCCGCGATCCAAAGAGATGGATCGCGGCGAGCATCTCAAAACAACGAACATGGTGCTCGCGAGCGGAGCAGGCGCAGATCTCTACGCACAT
>JAKCPI010000781.1:0-82635 GCA_023213315.1 Euborellia annulipes
TTTTTGATTTCGATATTTTCATCTTAAAAAATCATAAATGTTGGTTTTTCAAGCTCTTAATTGACTGAGAATGGCATGTCAAACTCATGATATTGCGGACCACATGATTTATTTTTTGTACTAAGTACTGTTCAAAAAATGAATAAAATATGATTGTCAGAATGATTATATTATACAATATATTTATGAGACTCAATGTTATTTATCAAAACGTCTTGACGGGCCACGTGTTTGACATGTCTGCATTATCCCAATAAAGGTGAAACGTTCGGCCTACCTCCTTATTTCTCACATTAACTGATATCTAAATTTTTTTCTAAACAAACCTTTTCAGGTCTAATTTTATAATCAGCAACAAGATCCCGTAATTTTCTGAATTCCTCTTCAGAAGTGACAACATTTTTACTAAAATCAAGTATCTGAGGTGGCTCTTTGCTGCCACCAAGAAGATCATCGAGGTTAAGCATCGAGCCAGGAGACAGAAGAAGAAGAAAAAGAAGATGAAACTGAAAAAAAAGAATAAAATCATTTCTGGTTGAAGATCTTTTTATAAAAAAAATATATATTATTTTAAATTAAGAAGAGAAAAAAGTGCAAAGATGCTTTAAATTTATTGAAACATGCTTAAAGAATGAATGAATCGAGAGACCAACACAATGATTATAAACTCAGATTGCTGTTACCTCTAGGTGGGTGGTCAATTCGAGGGTCGACTGACCATCGCCAGGCGATGCGAGGAATTCGAGCCCAACTCAGAGCCCCATTCCATTCGTTGGAGACCCTGGAAAAAAACACTCAAATGTCATTTCATTAAACGTAGAAATTTCTTTTTAATTCTCCCTCTCTGCTAATGAGGCCATAAAGGGTCGTATTCTTTTATAGATGCAAAGATTGCATCTTTTTTTTTGAATTTCTGGTAAAGAGTGAAGAGAATGAAGCTTTGGTACAGGTTTGAAAAGAAAGGGTTTTCATTCGTGAGAGAAAAAGGCAGGCACCTGTTTAAGTGAAGTGAGTCGTTCAAGAACATCCCTGGCGATATCATCATGGTGTAAATGACGCCGTTCAAGAGAACATCGTTCTTTCTTAATAGTGGCAAGTTCTTGTTCTGAAAAGAAAAATAAATAAACAATATACGAATAATAGTCTAGCTCTCTACTAAGTTATGCCTCTAATAATTACAATTGGAGTGGAGATGCCCGTGGATTGGCAAGGGGAGGAAGAATTACAAATTTTAATGAGTTTATTAATCCTTATATTTCGAAGCATGGACCATTGAAGTAGAAACAAGCTACCTTTGAAGGAGATATGCCTTTGAAATATAAGGATTAATAACAAACTCATTAAAATTACAATATTGTAATTCTACTTCCTCTCTCCAATCAACGAGCATCTCCACACCAATATAATATATTATAATTGCCAAAATATATTTATTTTTTAATGGCCAAAGTAATAAAAACCAATGTATTAAAAACATTATTTGTGCATCTATATATTCAAATATTAACTGTAGAAACTATGAGAAAAAATTAACTTTGATTTCAAAATAACATTCTTGGGAATATATGACAGACATTGCCTATTTTATTTATGAGTTCGTAAACATATGTTTATATGTAGAAATAATAGTAAACAATATAATAATAATTCATTATGTTTCAAATTTTCACCCCAAAAAAATGTCTAAAGTGGCTCAAAATCTAATATGAGAATATATAATTTTATATGCGGCCCGCGGGTTATAATGTATTCCCAAAGTGGCCCGTAGGACCATTTGGGTTGGCCACGCCTGGTATAGGGAGAATCATGGTGTTCAAATTCTAAATACTGTTAGAAATTATAAAAAATATTATATGTTCTTTAAAAGAGTAGGAGGGGATTACTTCTTGGATCATCCCCCCCCCCCCCCCCCGGCCCTGGTTACAATAAAGAAATTATTTTAAAATATTTTATAAAAAATGATCTAAGATTAAGTTGAATGACTTTACATTCGTGATATTGTCAATAAATACCCCCTAAATTCAGAATCGTCTCTCTCTAATAAATAAATATAGAAAATGTCATAGACAACTTTTTAATTGTCATAAAATTAATTTAAAAAAAAAATCATTTTTATTCAATATAGGAATATTTACCAGGGTGTGGAAGGGAATGAATTCTTTCAGGGGCTGTTTCAGTCCTGAAAAAGAGAAGATATTAAATCATTGGTGGCTGAGAGTGTGTTGATTATAATGGGGCACATTCAGCCAAATAAAAAGTATCCTCGGCTACGGAGACGTTTCGAGATATATTTAATATCTCATCGTCAGTCCATATCAAAAATTAGCATAAAGGAAGCCATTAATATCCAGCATATGTACTAGCACATATACATTTCATATAATGACCAGGCCTCCAAGCGTTCACCGGAGGAAATATTCTCCTTATAATTAAAATTAGTTACTCTAATTACATTTATAAAACTTTTATTTCGGGGGCAACGAAAGGTTAATCCCCGGTCAAAGTAGGGTCAAAAGGTTTCTGCATTACACACTAACTATAGATCAACTAGCTATCCATATATCAAGCAACCGGCCCTCCGGAGTAGAGAAGCATCAAAAGGCTTTTTATTTGGCTGAACCTGCCCTTTAAGATATTATTAAATACTTTGATTGTTTGAATACCTAGGAGGCCGAGGAGGCTTTGAAGTGGCCGCCGCCCGCAAAAGAAGTTGCATGCGCAATCTTCGCTGCACGACAGTCTCTCTATCGCTCTGACGGACAGCACGTGGAGGAGGTGGCCCTGGAGGCGGTGCTGGTGGTTCAGGAAGTGCCAATGCTGTTGCCGGTTGTCTACGCAACCGACATCGTGCAGCTATACACCCCTCATGTCGCCACCTGGGCGGTCGTTGTTTACGCGGCTGCGAGTCCGTTTGCGTAGAACAATCACGTCGACGAAACTGAGTGGGTGTTAAAATGCGTTCGGTACGGGTAGGTGGCATCGCCGTTGGTGCTACTTGAATTCCACTTTCGGTCCATAATCGATTGTTCTGCTGAGGAGGAGGTGACGGAAGTGGCGGCGGCGGCGAAGGCGACGGCCGTCGAAGTGGAGGTGCCTGTCTAGTGCTAGCAAGAGCTGTCTCCGAAACGGAGAGACGAGAAAAAGCTTCTGACATTGCCAGCGAGTTGTTTATTCTCTCAATTGCTGTCATGTTTGTGTCTTCTGAAAAATAAATAAATCAATCAATCTATTAAATTAGTAATTCTTATAAATAAAGAAATTACAAAATCAATCTCGTCGATTGGTATTTCCGTTCAATATTTATAGAAAATAAACACAAATGTGTAGAGAAACTCAGTCAAAAGGAAAAACATTAAGTGTGAAATGAACGTTTCGGCTCCACAGGATCCACCCTACCATCTTCAGCCTTCACTGAGAATATTGTTCAATTATTTATATACAAATAGAGTTGTCATTGATAAATCAGGGTCGCATGAGCTTATGAAGTCAATTTAGATGAAGTACTGAGCCTATTAATTATTTCGTTTGAATTAACTCTGGTTCTCAGGATCAAAGATAAAGGAAATCCCGTACAAAACGTTCTTCTTAACTCTTAGGCTGAACGCACACCAATCGAACAAAACGTTTACAAAATGATCGGCCAGCGATTGAGCAAAAAATGACATCGCACACCGATTAGGCAAAAACGATCAATGACAAAACATTTTGCCTAATCGGTGTGCGTTGGCATTGAGCAAAACGTTTTGCTCTTGGATAAAACGTTTTGTCCAAGAGCGTTTTGCTTAATTGGTGTGCGTTCAGCCTTATTGATATGTTTTTGCATTTTGTTTGTCCGAAATTATTTGATAAATTTAAAATAAACGTTTTAGAATATATTCCCCTCCTTCTATAATGTAATTTCCAGTATAAATTAGATTGCCTTTATCTCAAAAAGTAGAGACAATTCAACAAAAATATTAGGCCTATTATTTTGAACCAAAATTAGCTAAACTTGCTTAATAAATCCCATGCCGCAGAATCAGTGTTGCCCTGTGTGATAATACAAGACAAATGTATTTAGTTAAATGTTTTTGAAGCCTGAGGTAGCAGAGTGGATCCTTGCCGACACGTTCCAATAGTGTTTAGAAGATAAAAAATTAAATTAGTGGCTGCATTCTCTTTTTTTCCAAACATATTATGACTCTCTTCGGGCAGGCGGTCGATATAGTTTGTCATCATATGGTCTGGAATCATCGGGATTTCCTTTAATTTCCATATTCGGAATAATTGGGGCCTACTTTTCTGAAAATGAGAGAGCAGATCGTGACGATCAACTCGGCGTTGAACCTCACTATGTTTCAAGAATTTTTAATCCCTCATTTGTTTTTGAAGAAAATGAAATTGACGCTGACAGCATCTGATTTCAACAGGACGCAGTTACAGCTTCACGATAGGGACTTCTATGTTCTTAGTCAGAGCGACTTTCTCCGAAGCGCAATTTCCCGAAATGGGGATGTTTCCAGGCCTCCACACTTCCCAGACCTCTCTCCTGGGACTTTTTTTGGCCTGCCTGAAATTTAAAATGGTATATTGGCAAACCAAAAACATATCCTTTTGGCAATAAAATTTCCAGTTTCTTTACCCATTGTGTTTGTTTTGACGAGGTTTTAAAATAGGTTTGGCCACGCTCTGGCTAAGTATTAACTTCTTGTGCTAAAGGTTGGAGTTCGCTTTCCGCCCCAAGCGAGAAAAATATTGATACGGAGGTCTAAAGCCAATGAAAATAAAATAAAAGAGATAATCACCTATGAGTGAATGGGTTGAAGTTTGAAGAGAAGTCGGAGAGGAAGATTGATAATGATTAACTTTCCGAAGTCGTTGCTTTTCTTCTCGATTTCTAAGTTCTGCTTCTTCTAATGCTTTTCGCATGGCTGCTTGTTTGCGTTCCTCTCGTTCCTTGAAAAACAAAAAATAATGTGTAATTGTAGAAAAGAGAAAGGAGCAGGAACATGGCTCGGTTGTGTCCTGTGCTTGTCACCACAGATTTTTTTGTGTCGACATATTTTAGTTTCCAACAGTAGGGTACATTTGAATTCAAGATATAGAATATATTTTTTTTTTAAACACACACTTTTTCTCATTCACACTCACACTCACACACACAGTCTTTTCGGCAACTCAGGTCATATAAGACTTTAATAACCGTTGATTAATTAATATAAATATTTGGGGCCATTTAAGCCATTTGGTATCCTAATGACTTAAATAAAATCATGGACTTCCTGGAATGTTTGACAAAAAACCCGCAACCCTTGGTATACAAGGTAGGCGCGCTAGCCTCTACACCAAGCCAGAAGGCGATATAAAATATATAACATGGGAAAATATTTATTTAGAGAAAATCGAAAAAGTGCATCAGTAAAGTACTGGTGCTTTTTGCCTTATTTTGTACAAAAGCTTATTTTCCCGCCTCAGGGAGGTGTCTTACTTAAATATAAAATTTCAACCTCGTAGCTCAATTCCTTCATGCTTTAAATTGAACACACAGACAGACAGACCATGCCGCTAAAACCACTTGTTTGGTCTCAGAAGACCTCAAAAGGTGTATATCCATCAAAATCTCGACATCGAATTCCAATACTTTCTCTCTCTATATATCACTTAATTAACTAACCTGAATTGTGTCCGGGAAGCAAAAAACTTAAGATGGGACAAAAAAATTAATTCGAAACGTCCCGATTGACTTTTAAATAAACGGAGTCTTTCATTTCTTGTTAATTTTTTCAATTATTATTCTTATTTAGTCTTGGGGTTTTATAAAAGAAACACAGATATACCCAGTAAAACTAATTAATTTTAATTTTACATTTGGTCAACGGAAAAATACATGTCAGACATTTTAGCATGTGTTTTAGTTTTTCTCCACTAGGTAGCAGTAATGTATTACAAGTATCAATTTCAAATTTATATTCTAACATTTCTGGCTGCTCCTAATCATTTCACTATTCTACAATAGATGGAAATTTTCCATTTTTTATTTAAAGAATTAATTACTTACTTCTTTTTCTCGTTGTTTAGCTTGTTCTTCTAATAGCCTGTTCCTTTCAATCGCCCTCTCGCGTCGAATCCTTTCTTCATCTGCTTTTTCTTGGAGGGCTCTTCTTTCCCTCTCTTTGCGCCTTTGTTGTTCCCGTTCTTCTAGCTGAAAACATTTATAAATAATAATAAATAGCCGACTGGAGAATTAATAAAAACTTAGATGGAGATTCATGTCGATATTTCGACGTGACAATGATTCATTCTTCAGGATCTTATGTACAGAGAGGCACACGACTTTGTTAAATAAAAAATTTTGCTGCTAAATGAAATGTTATTATTAGTACGTACAAGAGCAGATGGAGCAAAAAACTAAGAAGGCCTATAATAATCTTTTTTTTTTAAACGATTTGGCATCTACCGATAGAATTGACTTCCCCCTATAACCATCCATCGGTATAACTTATAAACATATGTAATAAATTTAGAAACGAGTTTTTATTAATACCTCTCTCATTAATAAATAATTACACAAGCATTTTGATCGTAAACATAATTTTACCCCCCACTCCCTCTCATTTAAAAAAAAAGTGAACGGGGGTCGCGCTATTCTAAAAAGAGGTGAATGAAATCTTTTTTCAGTCCAGTAAAGGCAAAATATTTTTATTTTTTATATTTTCTTTTTCGTCTAATTTCACTTTTTCTTTAAATGAAAAAATTTCTAATTTTTTAGAGGATTGGTTTAAAAAAAAGGTAGTGTCTGTTTTAAAGTAAAATGTGATTGAGTTTGTGGTCTTCAATAGGTTTTTGGCAGGGTCGGGAAATGAATCTTTGGAGGCTAATTTTGGTAAGGCGTTTTGACAATGCATTCTTAAATTGACATCCCCCTCAATGAGGAAGAATCAAGGCCAATTTCTTTAGGTCGTGACACTGCCGTGTCCCTGTCGTGCGATGCCGTAGGCCGTAATCGCTCAAACGGACTTGCTATTTAAATATCATTTGAGAGCCGTTTCAATTTCCACTAGACGTGTCTTTCGCCAACAGTCCTTCAAGCGAAAACGGCCTACGGCAGGGGCACAGCTCGTCTAATAGAAATTGACCTTAAGCTGTTGAAACCACTAAGATATGGGAGAAAAGTAAATAAATTTCTATATTTTGTTTTTTACTTGGCCTAATTCACCTCTTCTTAATAAACGAATTGAGATTGAGAAAAATGCTAGTAACCTGCATTTTGATGGCTTCCCTGAAGTTGTTGGGCTTTATGTCTTCTCCTTTCTCGTTCCCTTAAAATCTCTGGATCGAGTGGAGCATTTTGCCCGAGTAGAAATGTTCTAAATCAAATAAGAAAACGAGAATATAATTGAAACGGAATAGAATTTGAATAATATTTAAACAAACCTTCCTGCTCTGGCAGCCGGAGTCTCCGAATCTCTAGATTCACTACTGGAGAATGGAGTGGACGGCTCTTCAGAGTGCTCGATGACAAGGATCTCGGCTCCGCTTGATGTGGTTGTGTTCCTCGTACTGCTGGTGTTCCCACCAGGGGGCATCCCTCGATCAAGGCGGCTGAGACCTCGTTCTAGCCATACAGGTGCAGCTCTAGAAATAAATTGAAATTTTCGTCTACGCTCTTATATGTACCGAAAATCACAATTTTTTTTGTACCGCAGTTAAGATGTTTGTCTCAAGAGGAGAATCTACGGAGGGGCGTTTATAACCCTAAATACCTCTTCCCCCTCCCGTAATAAATATCTGAGTACGTTTATGCATAATTCAAACTACATATCACCTGTCAAGGCGGTCTAAATGTGGAGGCAGCCTGGCAGCGGGTTCTTCCCAAGCTGGTTCCCAAAGGTGGCCTACGCCGACGCCTCTGTCTCCCCATCGAGCTCGATCACTGGAAAAAAAAATTGATATCGATAAAAAGTGAGATACAAAAAAGATCTTACTCTACTATATTTATAACATTGCTAATCTTGTATATTATTAAGCCGTAGAGCTGAGGTCACAACTTCTTAGTTCTTAGTCCTATTGTTACTATATTAGCAAGGTGTCTGAGTGTGTGTGGAGACCAATTATATAGTAAGAACTTAAAATAGCATCTGATCCTTCTCCTTTTGTAATAATAAGTTATTTTGTAAAATAACGAAAATTAATAATTGAGCCTTAGAAAACAAAAGAATTACTCGAATAGGTAAAACCTGAAATATTTCCAGCCGAGGCAATATGAAGAGTTAGGCAATCCCAAAATTTGGAACAAACAGTACGTACGATGATTGGGCCCCAGTCAAAAATAAAAAAAAATACAGTTAACTAATTAAAAAGAAAATATTAAAACATCAAACTAAAACTTAGGGCTGGCTGGACGGTAAACCGGTTTACCGGTAAAAATTTTTTACCGAAAACGCGGTAACGAACCTCTAATTCGGAAAAACCGGTTTTTCTCGAAAGTCGGTAAAAACCGACTTACGGTAAAAACCGGGAAAGCCTAGGTTCCGCAAAAAAAAATGTTCCGCGCCGGCATATTTTTGTCCCGCCCAAAAAAATATAGCGCGACGGGAAACTTTTGTTCCGCGTGCGGCAAAAAATAGCCGTCTCTAAAAAAAAAGGTAAAATATTTTTTTCGCCCGGGGAAAAATTTTGTTCCGCAAAAAACAAATGTTCCGCGGCGGCAAATTTTTGTTTCGCGGGCGGCAAAAAATTGGTGTCTCTAAAAAAAAGGTAAAATATTATTCCGGACGGGAAAAAATTTTGGTTCTGCGAAAAAAAAATGTTCCGCGGCGGCAAAAAATTTGCGTCTCTAAAAAAAAAGGTAAAATATTTTTTTCAAAAAAATGTTCCGCGGCGGCAAACTTTGGTTCCGCGGGCGGCAAAAAATTGGCGTCTCTAAAAAAAAAAAGGTAAAATATTTTTCCGAACGGGAAAAAATTTTGGTTCCGCGAAAAGAAAAAATGTTCCGCCTCCAACTGCCTCTGCGGTTTTTACCGACTTTCGAGAAAAACCGGTTTTTTTTTCATTATCGAGGTCGGTAATGAAAATCCATTACCGTCCAGCCCTACTAAAACTTGTGAAAAACGATTCTCAAATTATCACATTCAAATTAAAATTAGTGATATAAAAATTGAACTTAAAATAAATAAATGCACATTGTATATTAATAAAAAAAAAAAACAACAAAATCTGTCTGCTGTACCACGAACAAAATAATTGTTCTTAAATTCGCATCTCAGATGATATCCAAGCAAAATTTCATGTTTTCCAAGAAAAGAATAGGAAATAAAAATTGCAAGTCTGAGGATGCAGACAATTGAACTCCGAAACTGTCAATTACTGTACAGAATCCAGTCGCTAAGCAATAAATTATAAAATTTAAAACATTAGTTTGCTTTTGATACTCCTGTATAAGACCTGGAGGATCTACGAATTTAATTTTTGTTACGGCTCCTGGGGCGTAGCACACAGTGGTAGAGTACTTTCCTCTTATGCCTCAGGGCAAATGTTCGCTTTCCTGTATTTCAATTGAATTGGCTATCAATCATTTGAAATAAATAAAAACGCGGGGTCTAAATAAGTAGTTGAGTGAGTGTTTAAATAAAGAAACTCTGCCCTTAAATATAAATAGGAGTATTTTCAACATATGATAAAGGAATCTACCTGTCCCTGCTTCGACGCGCTGCAGGCCAGCTACAGTCACTGTTGTACCCTGAAGTTTCATCACCGGGCGGAGATTGTGATTCCGATTCATCGTCATGTAACGATGAAGAATGGATCGGTGGAAGTGACGGACTCCGGCGTAGGCCCATCAACGGTGATGCAGTTACTGGCTCCGATGAAGTTGTCGTCGGCGGTGGCTCTGAATCACCCCGATGGCATATACTCAACTCGGAACAACTTGACGTGAACCGAGTGCTGTCCTCGAACAAAAAAAAAAAAAAAAAAAAAAAAGTAAAAAGGATGTCATTAACCAGAAGGAATCGATTCGAAAAAAAAACGCAAACCAGGGGCAATAGATTGCGTGACTTTATCATTGAGAGAAGGAATATTATTTATTTTTTAACTTTAGAAGAGAGGGCAAACAACAAAAATATTTATTATGATAGAAAGATGCGGGGAAGTGAATAAAATAGCGTTCCCATTGAATTTTCTCTGAGAACGCCTGAAAGTTAGACAACCGGCGGCTCCTTGTCATTTGGAACAAAGAAAGAGCAGATAGCGGAATGAACATTATAAAATATTATTTAAAGAAAGATAAACGGATATGTTTTTATTTATTTTAATAATTGAATATTAAATTACATTAATTATTAAAATGTATTATTTATAATTAATTAAGCCGTGCATTGTTAGAAACACAATAGTTAATGTAGTCACTATTTTCATCCACTTATTATAATCATGCATACCACAACGCTTTATACGTTTCTAGAGAAGTGATTTAACAATAATGTTGAAATACTTATTAATTGCGTTTTTTTTTTATTTAATAAACATTTTGTGTATGCATTAAGCGAACTACTACACACATATCTGCAAACTTAAACAAAAATGTGTGTAGGAAAGTTTTGCGCAAGCATTTTAATCGTGCAAGCCGCTTGTTGCTCGATTGAATTTTAATCATGCAAGCTTGCACGCAGTGGCGTACCGAGGGGGGGGGCGAGGGGGGCGGTCCGCCCCAGGCCCCGTCCGGGATAGGCCCCCATATATTTATAAAAAAGAAAATTTAATAAAAATTTCTCTTTGAGAGGCCCCGGGGCCTTCAGGGCTCAAGTAAAAATGGGAAAATTTAGATAAAAAAAAGAAAATTTAATAAAAATTTCTCTTTGAGGGGCCCCGGGCCCTTGGGGCTCAAGTAAAAACAAAATTTAATGAAAATTTCCCTTTGAAAGGCCCCGGGGCCCTCAGGGCTCAAGTAAAAACAAAATTTAATAAAAATTTCTCTTTGAGAGGCCCCGGGGCCTTCAGGGCTCAAGTAAAAATGGGAAAATTTAGATAAAAAAAAAAGAAAATTTAATAAAAATTTCTCTTTGAGAGGCCCCGGGGCCTTCAAGGTTCAAATAAAAATGGGAAAATTTAGATAAAAAAAAAGAAAATTTAATAAAAATTTCTCTTTGAGAGGCCCCGGGGCCTTCAAGGTTCAAATAAAAATGGGAAAATTTAGATAAAAAAAAAGAAAATTTAATAAAAATTTCTCTTTGAGAGGCCCCGGGGCCCTTGGGGCTCAAGTAAAAACAAAATTTAATGAAAATTTCCCTTTGAAAGGCCCCGGGGCCCTTGGGGTTCAGGGATATACGGTATTTTAAAAATATTTTTGTGTATGGAGGAGAGGGATATTTAAAGATGACCACCCCCTCCAAGAAAAAAAATTCAATATAAGGCCCCCTCTTCTAGTTCCGCCCCAGGCCCCCAACTTCCTCGGTACGCCTCTGCTTGCACGCGTGTTTGTGCAAGCGGAACGCAACGATGTGGCATGTACAAGCAAAGGACAGTCCTGAGTTTATTCTGTGTTGTAAATAAATTAATCATCATGTCTTAAGACCCAAAGAAAGCGCACAGAGAATTGGTGGAAGATTTTATTCGCGAATATCAAAATTTCAACCGTGCCTTTGGCCAATTGAGTCATCTGAGTATCATTATAAGATGAAGAAGGAAGCAGCATACAATATCTTATTAAATAAATATAGAATTTAAAAAAATAAATAAATACTGTACAAATAATCTCTATCGGTAAGTAAATTTTCTTTAAAATAACTTTAATTAAGGCTTTTCTTTTTAAGTTTCCCTTTATTTAATTATTAAATAGCAAGCGAGAGCTTTTCTTAATTATTTATTTATAAAAATTTGTCAACAATTTAAATCAATGAATATAATTAAATTGAAAGGATATCAAATTTATTATCTAATAGGCTACGGAATTAGAGTTTAATTGGCAATGCGAAGCTGCCTATGAATGGATTTGATTTCTTGACCTAAAAGAGCTCAATCCATGTTTTTGTTTAAATATTAGGATTTGTTAATTTTCTTCCTTTTTAAAGATCCGCGTGTCTTGACCCAGGGGTAAATTGACCCTCGTGTGTTCCGGGTTTTAAATGACCAAAAGTTCACAATTGAAAGTTATTTTAATATAATCATAAGTGTTATTAAATTAAGTTTGTAAGTAAAAGGTTTTTGACCTTTTGCCTTAAGGCCATTTCGATCGCAAGCCATTGACCCTTGATCGATCAATATATTAGTATTTTCACTTTTATAAGAGGAAGCGTGTGTGACATTTCTGGACACACAAAATAATAATTGCGTGTATTTTTTATTCAAATCGATGGATGCAAAGGTCAACGGACACGAGCGATTCATATCTGTCAAAGTACAATTCCTCCATTATCAAGGTTATTGTTATTAAAACGCTAATACAAATGGGAATTGGTAATCTGCTTTGATTATTTTGAGTTGTTATAGTCCAAGAAAGATTCTTCAAAAGGGGAAGGCCTCAAAAAATTCCCTATAGGAAAACATTGAATTGAGTTCTGTCTCGCCTTTTGAAAAATTAAAGCTTAGATGATTTTATTTTTAAGATAAGTGATTCATTCGTATTTCTTCACATTAATTGTCTGAAACGAGTTGATCGAAATATTGCGGCACTTCAATTACGAAAGGCTGGGGGCTCACCGAAGGCGGGCTGTGAGGATAGTATTATGCTTAGCAATGAGAAAATTAATTTTATGTTTTCAGAAAATGTGTTTGAGACACCCATTTGGGAATTAGGAGCCGAGTATTTTTCCTGAACTCACCACAATGGTTCGGTTTAAGAGAGGAAAATTATTTAGATTCATAATAATATAGATAATTAGCCTACATAATCTTCAAAAAAAAAAAAAAAAAAATAATAATAATAATAATAATATTCAAAATCAAATGTTTTTTTTTTTAATCAAAATTTGTAGAAAATATGGATAGGCGTAAAAATATTTATAATAACGGAGAGTCCGTCCGTCTGTCTGTCTGTCCCGGTCTGTTCGACTATCTTTCCATTATAATTTTTATACCCTCTCCTTTATGGAGAGTCCAAGTCCTCAAATCCTCAAATGGGGAGGCTCAAAAAAAAAAAAAATTCTAGAATATAGTATTGGTGCTGGATAGGCAGCCAGTTTTAGAAATAAAACACAAATTTTATCTCATTCTGCTCGTTGACGTTTCGGGTGCTAATCGCCCCCTTCCTCAGGACTGAGCAGGTGTCAATTATAACAATACGATTGAAATTGACATCTGCTCAGTCATGAGGAAGGGGGCGATTAGCACCCGAAACGTCAACGAGCAGAATGAGATAAAATTTGTGTTTTATTTCTAAACCTGGCTTCCTATCCAGCACCAATACTATACAAAGTCTCCAGCCAAAGAAAATATTATCTTCAAAATTCTAGAATTTTATCCATTGGAAAGCATTGGGTTTTATGAAAAATTTAATTTTCATAATTTAATTTCTTAAACGAAAAATAATAAAAAATTTTTTATAATTAAATTTTTAGTGCAATAGGAAGATATTTTTAACAAATGCAATGATAATATGAGATCTATATCGGAAAAGATCTGAATGAACTGTCTGGAAAAGAGTTGTCTGCAATGTCGGCCCATGATGAAGGAAAAGCGAGGGTCCGACGCAGGCGGGCGAAGGCAGGGATGTGGTATCAAAAGAAATGTATCAATATCAGCAAGTATCGATTATTTTTCTTTTTCGCCACCTTTAAGCCCTTAATACTTTAAACGATACTTATTATTAAATTACGATATCCCCTTAATAGGAAGCACACCCCTTCGGTATTGAGGAATTCAATTTTTTTTTTTGGCATATTAGGCCATATAGACTTAAACAATACAAAATTATTTAAAGGGTCCAAGCACATTTATTTATATCATTTGGAATCCAAATGATCTAAATAAATATTCATCGGACTGCCTGGGATTCGAACCCGCACCCCGTGGCCTTTAAAATTATCATGTCAGGGGGGGGGGATGTTTTACATCTGGAATTGTAATATATCAGAGGAAACTACATATGTATCGACGCAAAAGTATGGTGTGACAAGCACAGAACACTCAATTACCGAAGGTAAGAAAAAGTTGTGTGTTATTCGGCCAGTCACACCAGACTTTTACTTTAATGAAATTAAATTTTTTTTATTTAGATATGTCAAAATTGACAGCGACTTTTTTGCCAAAAACTAGGGTCCGATCGAAACAAGATTTTCAGCCCCGACCGAAACCGAATATTCGGCCTCAATCTTAGTTTCGGCCGAAACCGTAACCGAAACCGAAACTTGTATTTCCCATAAAAAATTCATATCATTTTACTTTTTTTTTTTTTTGAAATTTTTTCCGCCCTGCGCAAAATTTTTTTCCCCTCCCGTGAAAATCATTTGACCTTTTTTTTTTGGATGCGAGTCACATCCCATCTTTTCAGACTCAGGTTACGGCTACTTTTTGACCGAAACCGAAACTACGGCCGAAACTAGGATTTTTGGCCGAAACCGTAACCGAAACCGAATATTCGGTCGGTTCCTACCAAAAACAGACATTTTATCGACTATTTAGCTAAAAAAGAATAAACTTTTAAAGAAGACTTTTTTCCGCTCTATAGTTATAGCACATGCAACTCTAGCATTCCCAATTGTTTTAATTATTATTTTTCAAGTAAAATGAAAAGATATTTTTCTATATACTGACCGGATACCAGAGCGGAAGACAGGCACGTCGGTTGGTGGACCCCAAGGCGCCGTCAGCCTCGACAGCTCCTCTGCAAGCAGACCAAGACAGGGGTGAGAATGTCAAGTGACTAGTGACCAACGAATCAGAATAGTGGCTAGCGAGAGGGTGAGAGGGGGGGGAGGGCGGGGGCGGGGGTGGGGGTAGATTGCGTGACCTCAACTCTTTTATGAATGCTAATTAGACACCCACCCCTCTAGATGGGGGCGCTCTATACTCTATTATTAATAGCAATGTCTTGGCTATTTTCCCTTTTATATTCAAGAAAAATCGGGTGCGGTTGAGATGCAGACAATTGGAGACTATAAATATACATATCAATATTATTTTTGATCTAATGTTATATCGTTATCGTTTTTTGTTGATGGAGATAAAAGTCGAATAAAACTTCCAGGATAAGAAGTTTCGATCTGAATTGGCAGGCAATTGATCACGAACATGTGATCGAAACAGGCTTTGGCAATTTTTTGCCTATCGTTCCTACGCCCAACGATAATAGTTTTTGTTTTTTATTACTACTAGCCGTGACGCTAGCCTTTGGTGGGCCCCACTCTCGGGAGTTGTCTCCATAAATGAAATTTTTGATCTTTTTTATAAAACGCATTTTAAATATTTTTATTAATTTATTTTAATCTCTTTTATTGCGTTTTCTGATATTGCAAAGAATACAAAATTTCTTTTCATTTCTGAAATCTTCATACATTTCCTATGGGAGAAATTGTAACTTCAGCAATTAATAACTCAAAAAGTTATAGGAATTTCGGGATGAAAATAATTTTTCTGTTATCCTTAAAAGGTCCTCTTTGATTTCGAAATTACGGGAAGTTGCCCAAATAGAGGGTAAGAGGAAGAAATAACCGTGAAAATTCGTCGAGTATCAGACAGGACAAATAAAATAAAAAAAACTTTAAAAAAAAAATGCTTTTATTTAAATTGAACTAAAAAAGAGAAATAATTTAATTGTTCTTGTTAAAATTGTTGAATATTTATGACTTAAAATAAAAGCGTGGGGGGCACATTGATAGCTTAAGGAATTGTATATTCTTAGAGCCTCGGAATCACTTTGAAGCGCCCCACGCTAAGTCATAAATATTCGACAGTTTTAACAAGAACAATTAAATTATTTCTCTCTTTTTAGTTCAATTTAAATAAAAGCATTTTTTTTTTAAAGTTTTTTTTATTATATTTTTATTTTAAACTTTTTAGTCTTTTTTATTATAGAGTAAGGCAGGATGAATGAAATAAAGTACCACATTAGTTTGGTCAATTTTGCTAAAACCCAACTCACAATTTGCGTCATCAAAAATGGCTCTTAAATATCAAATTTCACACCTCTAGCCCATCGGGAAGTGACTTAAACAAAGACTCAAATTCGGTGATTTTGAAAGAGTAAGTTAAATAAAAGCATTGAAAAAAGGGGAAAAGGAAAGTATTATTGCCGTGAAAAATGTAACATCCCAATTTTTAAATATATATATTTTCTATGTTGTGTTTTTGCGAAATTAAAGCAATTTGCCTCACTGCTCTAACCATTCATATTCAAGAGAGTCATTTTTGATAACGAGGTCAATGAGAGGTGACCTAAAAAGAATAGATTTTAACACTAATGAGATTAAAAAAAAACTCAATTTAGTTGGCATAATTAACAAATGAAATCAATTTGTATTATGACGTTTGTTTTAATCAATTAAAAAAAAAACCTTCAGCCTACCCGTATTCATAATCCGGTCTTATCTTAATCTTTGGAGGAAGCTTTCACCAAGGCCGTCTTAATCCATAAATGGCCTCTGAGTGAACGAAGGGGCATTTTAGGGATTTTTTTTGGGATAAATTGGCTGCCCATTTATATTTTGTTACCATGGCAACCATTTCTCCTATCTTACCTATGAAGCACAAGAGTAAAGTGTGCTTCAAACAATTTTGAGGGCAAAATGAGAATATACATTTGAAAGAGCATCTAAAAAATAATTGATTTTTGAATTTTAATCAATATTGTTAGAGCGAATTTTGAGAAAATCGAAAAAAACTGAAAAAGTACATCAGTAAAGTACTAGTACTCTTTGGCCGATTTTGATTAAAAGCTTATTTTTCCGGTCCCGGGGGTGTTTAACTTAAATATAAAATTTCAGCCTCATAGCTCAATTCCTTCATGCTTAAAATTGAACACACACACACGACACACCCACCCACAGACAGACCATGTCGCGAAAACCACTTTTTTGGATTCAGGGGACCTCAAAACGTGAAGATCCATCAAAATCTCGACATCGAATTTTTGACATGAATCCAATACTTTCTCTCTCTATATATATATTACATATATACATAGGTAAGAGAAAGTAAAAAAATGAATCTAAATGCACTGTACCGTTCTGCCTGAACTAAAAGTGTACAAAAAAGTTGTTGGCTGTGCAACTAGTCACACCAGATTTTTATAGTTAATAAAAAGGGAATAAGGCCTTAAGATAAAGGAGAGATAAAGTGGGTTAATAAGAATATATTTGAATTCATTAATTATCCTTGAAATAAGAGCCAGTGTGCTAATAATAAAACGATAATTATAAAAATGCCCCTTTTCTAAAAGTAAAGTGAGATTATAGAATAATTTCTTTAAGAAAACAAGGAGAATCCAAACAGGTTCAGACTCGAAAGAGATAAGAGAAGTAAAGACAAAAATATGTAAAAATATAATTATTAATTAATTTTATATTTAAAGAATTCGACTGGTGTTTGGCCCACCAACAAATAAACACACATTTGTTAAATGTGTGCGCTTGCTATATGATGATTTGATACAAGAATAAAAAATAAAATATTTTCAACTCATGTCGTTACAAAAAATCTGTTGTGATAACTACAGTGCTAAACTTTCAAATACGGAAGGTACAAAAAAGTTTTTGGCCGTGCGACTAGTCACACCAGATTTTTCTGTTTCATTTAATATTTGAATTGCTGTGTGTATGTGTCTGATGTGATTTCTTTCAATGATAATATGAAATTAACTAATAAAATAAAATTTGTAAATTGTATTAAATAATGAAAAAAATTGGTGCAAGCCTGATATAAGAGAGAGGTGTGCTAATAATCACACCACAATTTACTTGTAGGGATTATAAAGAAATATTCACTATCAATATCGAAATTATGAAAAATATTTTTAATATTCTCTGCTTGATAAAAATATTATTTCAATATTCTTTGGGCCTAAATGAGTGCTTGTTGTAATGTGGCATCAGAGGCGACTTTTATATTTAAGTGATTTTGTATTGCCTCAGGGTTTGAGAAAGAACAGAGAGGCAAAAATCAGATGAAAAAATCACTCAACTAGTGATTCAAAACTTTAAATAAGATTCGCTCTACTTTATATATTTTATGAATAAATGAAAAATAAAATAAAACATAAAATAAATTATCAATTAAAATGGAGAGTAAAAAAAAAGGGAAAAAGAACGATAATATGAATTCATATAAGGTACAAAACAAATATTCAGGAGGCGTGGAGCCTAAAGGCTTCATGTAACTAGCGAAAATAAATTAAAAAAAAAAAAAGTCTAGAAATTCATGAATTATTTTATCAATTATAAATATTAAATGATTAATAAGAGTAATTAATAAATAATTAGCAATATTGAAGTAAAATACCTAGTTAAAACCGCCGAGAAACGAAGAGAGCGAGAGAGAGCCGACTAACCCCAAACATGTCTGGACATCAAATGAGGTGGCTTGGGTATTTCTTGCACACATTAGCATAGGTTCAGCACTAAACAAAATTCTCCACTCTACTGAGAGATTAGGCTAGGTTGGTGTTCTTTTCTATGCAAGCCTCGTGGCGCCAAAGAATACAACCCTTGTGATTGGCTAATTAGTCAGCAGAGGGAGATGGACGATTCTATTTTATTTAAACAAAAGGGGAGTCAGTATGGCTAATTATTAAGAAGAGAGAGATGGACGATTCTATTTTAATTGCCCAAAAGGGGAGTCAGGTAGTGAGATGACGTCTTCTTATGTATTTTAATGAATAGTTAAATAATAAAGGAAATAAAAAATATTAAGATTTTTTTATCAAATTAATTTCACTTCGTAAAATGCAATTATATCAATATTTCGGAAATTTTTTCTTTTTTAAATTAAAATAAGACTTAATACAAGAAAAATACGGGTATAAAATAGAGTTTATATTTTATTTAAATATTAGTAGTTGCTTGTTGTGTGTAAATCGACTGGTCTTGTGGTTCGACATTAATTGAGTTTTAAATATATTTGTTTTTCACGAAAATTTTTAGTTCATATATCCCGTGATTCGCGGAAAATAGTGGAATGGCAAATCTGCTTATATTTTCTTAAATAAATGAATTCAATTAACAGTAAGTAAAAACATTGACTCTGACTAACGTCCAATTGAGGTTTTTGAATCAAAATTGTTTTTCATTTCAATAATTAAAATCTTTCTCTTACCTATATGTAAAATGTTTTTTTTTTTTTTTAATTTATTAGGCAAATATGCAAATGTTAATTCTCGAAAACGGCTCTAACGATTTTTTTTTTTTTCAAATTTTAAATATATTCTATTTAGGTGGGGGGGGGGGAGAAAAAAAAAGGGGGGGATTTCCAGCACCGATATGAAATTGCGTTAAGACGCATCTTTTGGAAATTTCGGGTACAATACTTTACTGATGCACTTTTTTAGTTTTTTCCATTTTTCTCGGAATTCCCTTTACCGATTTTTTTCAAATTTTAAATATTTACTTTTCGCTAGATAGAAAACAAATTAAGATAGGTCTCTTCTTTGGGGACCCTTGAGTACTAGTACTTTACTGATGTACTTTTTTTAGTTTTTTCACTTTTCTCTAAATTCACATTAACGATTTCTTTCAAATTTTAAATATTTCCTATTTGCGGTATACAAAACAAAGTACGATTTATCTCGCCATTGGGAAACCTCGAGTACAAGTACTTTACTGAAGTACTTTTTTTTAGATTTTTTCAAAAATTATTTTAAATTTTAAGTAACAATATGAAATTAAGCTAGATTTTATCTTTGGGATAACTTCAAGTATTAGTACTTTACAGAGGTATAATATATATAGATTTTTCCAATTTTATCAAAAGAAAAAACCAACGAGCTCCAGCTCGGTCATCCCGGAACTGTTCTTATTAATTTGAGAATTTTTTTAAAATTTATTTTATTTATTTCCAATTTGAATTCAAACTAAGGCCAATTTCTTAATTAGACACTTCTAAATTATGAGACTAAATTATGAGACGTTAACGTTCGCGAAGAGCGCTGGAGTAGCTGGCGCCTTGCCTCTGCTATCAGGCATCGCGCATCAAGAGCAATTGATGCCTACTCCCCAGGCGCTCTTGTAAAGAATATTGCAGAGATACCGTAGGTCTGTCTATTCATTTATTTATCGCCATATATTTTGAGTTATATAAATGACAATTTTCAGGTGCCTATTAGAGATTGCATTGTTTATTTTTTTATTCAAAAACCTCCACCGAAATTGTGAGGGACGCTCGAGCACGCTCTTATTTTTCTTTATTAAAGCCAAGATAAATATAGCTGATATGTCCCCAATACATTCAATATTTCATTGTCAATTTAATTCAGCTAAAAAATCAGTAATTAATTCAGGAGTAAAGGCAAATGGGCAGACAAATTAAACGTGCAAAAATTAATTAAATTTTTAATTTAGTTTCAAAAAGATTATTTTAATATTTATTCAATGAATTAAATTCAAATTATGGACAATTTCTTGATTGATAACTTTTGGCCTTCATGAATATAATTTAAAATATTTTCCAACTAACATACTATAAAATCAATAAACTAAAATAAATAATATGTGTGTATGCTATTTTACTTTATATATTGTTGCAATTTTAGAAACTTCTAATTGATAATCTTATTTTACTATTGGTAGGAAATATAAAATATATAATTTGTTTAATATGTTTATAATTGTGACATTTAATTAGATATTGAAAATGTCTCTTTTTTTAATACATGTATTAAACGTATCATAAATAAACCAGAAAATAAGAGATGTAGAGCGTATATATATATATATATATATATATATATCTATAAGCTAAATGTCTTCCCCATTTTTACATAATAAAAATTATGAAAATTAATGGACGGATTATTTGCAAATTTTAGGAAATTTCTTTTACGGTAAAAGACACAAAAGGTAAAAAACAAAATAAAAAATGCAACTCACCTCGTTCTTGGGCCCATTGTTGTTTTTTCTGTTCGACGAGAGAAATTTGAGAGCGGCGCATGGAATAAAAATTTTCTAAAAAAAGAAAAAAAATAAATAAAAATGCAAATAAAATAGAATATATAAAAAGTCTTAGAAAAAGACAGAAAGAAATGAAAATAATCAATTGTGTTGGCCTGTGGGTTGTAAATCTAAAAAGGATTTGAATGCATGATGCGGGATCGATTACCGGAAGTGACGAGACACAGACAGGCAGGAAGGTGGATGATGATGCAGACACGTCGGTGGTAAGAACGCAACTGAGGTGAGTTGAGCGGCGTCGGCGGCGTCACTCCACTTTCCCGGACACTTTTGTGTGGTCGATGTGGTTGCCATGGCAACGGCCCTCTGCAACACACACACCACATGACCACCACCTGCTTACCACCACCACCACCACAAAACTAAACATAGACAAGCAAATAGAAAAAACTAGCGAACGCAGTTTTTAAACTGACAAGTGAGTGGCGCACTTGATATAAAATCAAATCAAATAAGCTTATATCAAGTCAATTGACATTTGGGGATTATGTTCAGTTGTGTAATTTTTTGAAAATCCGACTCTAAGGATCTCAAAATTATAAATTACAATTTTTCCTAAATATCAATTAATAATAAGTACAAAAAATATCTAAAATTGATGTTTTATGGCTGTGGAGATAATAATCAGGATCCAAAGGAGACTTTGCAGGGATCTAATATTTCTCAAATTTATATTCTTGTTGTAATTTAATATAATTTTTTAAATAAATGTCATGATCCCTGATGAAGGCTGAGACCGAAACGTCGTCGAATAAAAATTAAATAAAATATTTTTTATTTAGTCTCCTAGTTGCAGAGTTTCCTTTGGATCCTGTATAAAATTCTGCTTTTTTTAAAGTCTTTCTCGAGAGTGGCGCCATTTCAACTTTTTCTTGGGAGGGGGAGGCAAACTTTTTTTTTCTTAAAATTTACTTACA
Source organism: Euborellia annulipes (assembly GCA_023213315.1). NCBI lineage: Eukaryota > Metazoa > Arthropoda > Insecta > Dermaptera > Anisolabididae > Euborellia > Euborellia annulipes. The sequence goes on from JAKCPI010000781.1 coordinate 21,989, forward strand.
ATTAAATTTGGACAAAGGGTAGGCTATTTAATTTACAATAATTGTTTAATTTTGTACAGTTTAGGAATATTTTGATATATTTTATTTAGAATAATATAAAATTTTATAAAAATCAGAGCCCTTGGGAGAGGGCAAATCCCCCCCCCCCCCCCCAAAATGACGCCACTGTTTCTCGGCATCTTAGACCATATTCGAATTTTTTAAATTTATCGATAACCAAAATAATTTTTAATACAATTTCATGTGGTCTGAATTTTCAAATAATATTATTAGCAAAAATAAATAAATTTCAACATTATAAAAAATGTCTTGGATTTAAAATATGGATTTGTTTTATATTTTTTTAAATTTAAAAACCCCTGTCGCGTGTAGCCGCGACTCTTTTGTCGCTTATTCATGGGCGTAACTAGGGGGGAGGGGGGGGGGCAGAAAGCTCCCTGCCCCAAGAAAAATTAAGAAAATATGGGGCTTTCCAGGCACTCCAGAGGATAGCTGGTCCGATGCCCCCCGCAGCCAAATCCTCTAGTTACGCCCATGCGCTTATTGTCGTTCTTGTAGCGATCTCTCGTTTCCGCTTCCAGTGGACGACCAGCATCAAGAATTGTTTGTTAAAAGCAGAGGATTTGTGTGCCTCGTTTGGAGGGGATGGGGATCCACAATTTGCTTGAATGGAATCTAATTCTAAAAAAAAAATAGGATACCTGTGAAAAATGTAGGATTATTTATTTATTCATTCCTTCCAAAATAAAATAAAAACAAAATTAGGATTTGAAATTTATTTTCTATTTTATGCTTCCATCTCCTTAGAATTAAAAATCCCTCTTCTCCAAAAAAAAATTGAAAAAAAAATAAAATAAAGGGATTATCATCATCAGACAAACCGTACGAAACAAACAAAACAAAATACAATACTGTATATAATATAATTCTCTAAATAAATATTTACAATGAACCTCTAAAAGGTAAATATGTAGACATGTGAGATGAACTTATTTATTTATTTTTTTTTTTTTCTCTCTCTTTCTGTTACGGAGTTCGTTGCTAGTTAGCACAGTTATACAGCGTTGGTATATTAATATTTATTTATTTTTTTTTTATTTTTTTTTTACAACATATATGCGAATGATTTTCGATTTTTTTTTTTTTTTCTTTTAATTAAACATTAAAATTACATTAACTACAACGGGGAAGTGCTTGGAGGGAGGGGAGGGGAGGGGGAGTAATTTTAAGATAAAAATAATAATTTTTTTTTTTTTTTTTTTTGATAATACCAATAGAGATAGATAGAGAGGAAAATATATACCCGCATTCATTCCGTTTGAATAAAAATATTTATTTATATTTATATATATATTTATCTACATTTATTTATTTATTTATATAAAGTTGAATATATAAACTTTTCAAAAATGTTTTTCCTCTAGGGGGAGGGATTCAATTGTTGGGATTCCCCAACTCATGGCGCCTTTAATAAACAAATGCATACCATTCTCAATTAGTAAAAAATTTCAGTCATATCGAGTTAGTTTTATTTTTTTTTTTTTTACTGACGCTAATACTTTTGCTATTTTCAAAAACAATCGACATTTTTAAGCTAACATGTTATTAAATTAATAAACGAAAATAAATAATAAGGTGTGATGTGTATCTTCTATTTAGGTTATATATTGTTATAATTGTTTATTTGAATTTTTTTTTTTATTAATTTGTTTTATTTAAAAAAAAATTAATTAATATATGAAAACAGAGAGAGGAATAACAAGTTTAACTTTTAATTAATAATTTTGATATCTTATTATTTTTTTTTGTATATAAAATTTTGCAATTTGATTATAGAATAATAATTAGGTGAGTTTAGGCTGGTCGTCCACTGGACGCGACAACGCGCTACCGCTACAAGCGCTACAACAGCTACAGATCCCAATGTGTGTGAATCAATTGAAGCTCGTCCACTAGAAGCGCGCGACAACACGCTACAACGCGCTTCGAGCGACAAGGCGCTACAGATCCCAAAAAAATGGGATCTGTAGCGCGTTGTAGCGTCTAACCCTTTGTTTTTCTAACCTAAAATACTCTCACCGGCAAAAAAAAAACCGCAACACTTTGTTTTTCTTAATAAAATTGATGCAATTGAATAAAACAAATTTAAAAATGTCGATATTTAATTTGTGGGACAAAATAAGATTAAATAGACCTCAAAGAGCCGTAGTTACTTCATCAATCACTGTTTGTTCGGTGAGTGTGTGTTTAAATGAATTTTCATAAATTTTTTATTAACTGTTTCAAGAATCGACTGCTTTGCAAATATCAGTTGCGATTTTTCATCACCGTCAGGACCTTTGAAGATACCTATAGTAAATATAGAGTATGTGTAATTTATTTTATATTCAACACTTACTTATTCTTTTATAGTCGACATTACAATTTTTTGTGATATACTGTATATATATATATTAAATTGATAAAAGATATACATTTTTTGTTATTTCACATTGTGTGATTTGATGAAGTAACTGCGGCTCTTCGAGGTCTATTTAAAATAACCTTCATCCCAGAATATAAAGAATTTTAAAATAAGATTATTTGAAAATTTAGCGAAAATAAATATAAATTAGGGCATTTTAATTCAATGTTTGAAACAAATGGATTCTGAGACTATTTGACAGATTATTTTTGCGTAGAGAATTTCTCGCTTTGATTTTAGATAATGGGAAAACTCAGCGAACGCTTGAAAATTATTATTCGAACTCTTCTACGTCCTACGATATTTTTCTTCTTAAAACGCAATCTTTAGAAAAGATCATTAAAACTCGGTGCAACTCAATGACACAATGTCGGAACTTTTAAAGGATGACACCAACTGAGGATGGCACGTAATTGTTTTAGAAGATCCACTTGTTGGTTATTATCGATTTTCTTTCTAAATTAATTTGAATCTATTCTAGAGCTTTATTGTCGAAAGAAATAAATCCAGGAAAGGGGTGTGAAATCTCTAATAGGAGTTGTGTTATATAGAAATCTAGACAGAAAAAAAAACATTTTTGAATAGAATATATATATTTAAAATATACCAGGATGTTATCTGAGATTAGAAATAAAAAATAAAAATAATAACGATTTCTGAATGATTTTTTTAAATATTTTGCTCGAGATTGCGGGTTTGTTACCCGGGAATTCAGCAGCAAAATAAATCCGAATAGAGACAATGATTGTTAAAACCACTTCATTTTTAATATTTGAATGTTGGTTTGTACAGATGGTAGAAAAAACGAGCGAGAGTGCAGGTTATAATATCCCGTTTATGGGTCCCAAAGGAGGGGGAAAATATTATTAGCTGCACCTGATGCCATATGAAAATGAATGAATAACAAACCTGAAGATGAGCACAACATAGATGGAAACGTCGTTTGCGTTTGCCAATAAAAAAAAAAAGAAAAAGCTCCATCTTCTGTCTCCTTTTCCCCATCGTTTGCAGGCCATTGTCTTGTCAATTATAAATCCCCCCACCCTTTTGTTTTATACAAAATATTTTCATATGGAAAGAAATCATTTTATTTTAGTTTTTTCCTAAATGCTTGCCGAAAATTCCGCGACGTTTTATTTATTGATTCCAATTCAATATAACAAATTAATGGTAGGTAGAATTAAAAATCTTTAGTCAGTAGTTACAAAAAAAAAATACTTGTATATTATTTCTTTTTACTCCTTAGACCCCAACCCTGTGGAGATCTTCCTCAGTGAAAAGATAGCCTATACACAAGTGTGGGGATTCGTTTCGTCCTCTGTGCCGACGAAGACTTCAAGTGAGAAGAGAATCTATAAATTTAGGTGTGCGTGCCTCCACAAAGATCCATGTTACATACGGCAGCAATGCATAACGCTATTATTCTCCGACAGTCAATTAATTTATGGATTATGGATGGATTTTATGAGGTTCTGCTCCTTCACAGCCATCCGGATTACCAAGTCGGAGCCATCCCATGTTGTGGGTTGCCTTGTCTCAGCGATTTGTTGAGATTTAAATGATAAATGTGAAGATTGAAAATATAAGTTTATTGTAAAAATATTTGAACAAGGTGTTCCGACATCGAAAGAGAGAATCCTCGCCAGAGAGTGGGGGATGGCCTTTTATAAGATTTTTGACAGTAATAATGGGAACCAGGGCCGGATCTAGGGGGGGGTCAGTGGGTGCATGTGCCCCGGGCGGCAGATATCAGGGGGGCGACACTTAAAGAAAGATAAAAATTTTTGGTTCCGCGAGTGTCAAAAATATAGCGTCTCTAAAAAAAAAAAGGTAAAAAGGTAAAATATTTTTTTCGGACGGGGAAAAAAATTTTTGAGATCAGGGAAAATTTTAAGGAGGGGGCAGCAAATTAAATTTTGCCCCCCTAAAAAATCTCCTAGTTCCGGCCCTGATGGGAACAGACGTACACACATGTATATATTGACCCTAAATTTGCACTTTTTTATGGGAATCTTTGCATGTGTTTCTTGTTCTAGCCAGATATCAAATTTTGCCTTTCCAGTAAAAATACGAGTTTTGGTTTTCAAATATTAAATTTTGTATCTCTCTCCTCCCCTTTTTGGCTTCACAACACCCACCTCAAATGGGTGTGGGGTGAGATTTTTCTCCCACTTTCCTACCCTAAGAGGAAACTTCGGCAATGTTGAATTATTTTGCAGCAAGCTGGACACTCGAGCCCGAGTTGTGTCCAAACTTCAGATCCGTAATCAGCAGCTTATCCGAATTAGCCACTTGCCTCCTCTCTTTTTTGAGATCGAAACTGACCTGCGACATCTGTCGACCTTGTATATCAATTAAATTAAATAGTTTGAAAAAAAAAAAATCAACAGATGTGTTTCGACCTCTCTTAATTTTAAATAAAAAAAAAATAACCCAAATCTAGGTGAGTAAGTGGCTTATGCGAAGAAAGAGATCATCTTTGTGGATGCACGCACACGTTCATTTTTTCATTCTCTTCTTACTGAGGAAGACCTTCAGCACAGCGGTCGAAACCTATGGTCTAAGGAGAAAAAAGAAATAAATAAGATCTATTTTACTGTCCTTTCAATTCTATTAAAAAATATATAAATGGCCGCAAAAGTGGTTCATTTTAGCGGACATGTATTCACGATGAGCTAATACCCCGTTATATAATATAAATATTCTTTTTTTTTGTCGCATATGAATTTGATTCTCGAAAATTCATGGACAGGACAACAAATACAAAGAAAAATTTTTTTTTTTTATTTCGAGATTATTCTCAGATAAAACCCGGTAAATTAACAATTCAAGATCTTTTTTATTAATAAATTATAATAGATTTGAAGACATTTTTTTTTTTTTTTACTATGAGTTCATCAAAGCCTTAAATCGGACGAGCATTTAAATAAATTGTTATATATTTCTATATATATATATACGTATTTAAAAGCATTTGAATTACATAGTGAGTGATCACCAACCATCTCCATTGGTATTTTTATTTTCTTTCTAAAGGAGTAGACGTGATGAATTAAAAACTGATAAAATATCTTTTTTTTTTTTTTTACCTTATGACTCAATAATAAATTTCTCTATGTTATCAATATATATTTATATATGCTATGTTTAATAAAGGTGAATTTATTCATTTAAATTTCGCAGAGATTGTGGAATCTAGTAATTATTTTGTTTGTAGATTGGTAGTACTGTTTTTGTGCTAATTGTTGTTTATTTAGTACATTTGGTGAAATCTGAATTTTGTTTGTATTTAATTTTATTTATCAAGTGAATATTTTATATTCATCCTCTAAAGAATATTCAATCCGCAAACAAAATCTGACATTATGAAAATAGCGTTTGTTTTTGTTGATGAAAAAAAAATAAACAAGCGCGCATCTCAAATATAATTGAAGATATTGACAAGAAATTTGTCAAAGACAATACTACCAACTTATAAAAAAAATATTAACTATTTTTCAAAATCACTGCAAAATTTAAATGAAATAAACACCTTATTTTTATGGACATATAAATATATATTTTTCTTTTATATATAATTTTATTTATATATATATATATATTTATTTTTGCTTTAATCGACGGACATGTTGCCATTAAGATTCAATATTGATTACATTATCAAAATGAAAGAATATTAATTTATCTTCTCTAATATTAAATTTCTTTTTTTTTTTTTTTTTTTTGGACCTCAAGAGAGATTCATAATAAGCGTATGAAATGAAAATCAAAGGAAGATAAAATAATACTCGAGTATTTAATAATAATTATAATGTAATCTTTTTTTTTTTTTTTTTTTGTTAAGTTAGAAAAAGAAAATATCGAGAGAATATGAAGGACAACAATGAAAATGAGATCTATATTGCGATCGCGATAACCAACTATTTGTGGCCCCGTCCCTAAATACAGAGCACGAAAAAATATATTGAAAAAATAGAATCGAACTCGGCTTTTAAGTCTAGGAATACAGTGAAGGAAATTAGAATAAAAATAATAAAAATCAATAAAAATAAGTAATTTTTACTCAATTTCTTTTTTTCAATATTCTTTATTCTATATTCCAGCCATTTCGATTAACGTTTTGTTTCATGGAAAATGGAAAAATATTTTGAAACTAAAATAAGCATTTTATTCCATTATGTATGACATTTCGATTTTGATTGAGGCAATAATCAGAGTTCTAGAGCAGCTATGTTGCTGCAACATAAAACCTTTTGTCCTTCGACATCTGAAGCCATTTAGACTATAGCAGTGATTTCCAAACTTTATGTTAAAACTTTAGCAATCATTTAGAAAATTCCTCGCTTTGGGTAATTAATTAGATTAGTCCGCGCCTCCCGGTTTGGGAAACGCTGGACTATAGGCAATATAATTTAGAACGTACGAAACAGAAAGCGAAACTTGAATCTTAGGCATAAGAAGCTAAACTCAGACCTCTATGAAATTAATGGGACAAACATTCTCTTACCAATTCAAATAAGTTTGAAAAAAAAATTTCATATTAAGGGGCGATTCAGAAGCTGGTTACTCTTGACGGCAAGAGATGACGTTAGTTCTGCTCATAGGGAAACAAGAGTTTTATTCCATTTCATTTGAATGGTTCTAGCTAAAAAAATTAATTATTTTCTAACACAGTGATTACCAGGGACCGGATTTTTAGGTTCGATTCGACTCGTTTTTAGGTTTTTGTAACACCCAAAGTAGGTTTTTTTTAGGTTTTCGCCCAGTAAAACGCAATCTAGAGACGTAACAAATGTGACTTCACTTTGGGCATTTTTCAAAATAGGTTAAGCAAAATTTAAAAAAAAATTTTTATCAAACTTTACTCTGAGAACTCTGAGTAAAGACTGAACAAAAAGAGATGAGTCGAGATGATTTTTATTTATTTATTTTCGTAGTAATTTCGTTAAAAAGTTTTTTTTTCTCAATCTAAAAGCACCAATAAATTTAAAAAAAAAATCTCGGTCGATGAGTTTTCTAATTTAGCTGATTTTAGGTGGCCCGAACCCATTTAGGTTTTTCGAAATTTGGTTAAATTCCAGAACACATAAGTCGAAAAAGTAATATGTCCATTTCGCGTTTGGAGTTTGGAGTCAAGAAAAGAAAAAGGTGAAAACCTAAGAATCCGGTCCCTAGTGATTACTAATTTAATTATCTATAAGATATGGACCGCAAGTTTTTTTCGAAAATCAAAAAAAGGGCTTCTATAAGTTGTAGATATTTTAAATAGCTTTAATTTAAAAAAATTTGGGGTCGTTAGCTTCAAAATTGTAGCAAAAATCAGCACCTTGAGACGCGCACATTAATGTGAATTCGGGAGAAATGAAAAAGCAAAAAAATTTTCAAGAACGCCTTATTCTCTATTTTGTAAATATTTTGGTCGGGCCATCGTCAGAGCAGGATATAGTTAGTTGGCCAAATATTTATAGTATAAAGCGTTACTTCAACTAGCACCAAATTTTTCTTATTAATTTAAAATATGCCAAAAATAAAAACATCTATAAAAGGCTTAAATTGATTTCAAACTCGGCGCTCTTCATTAAGAGCCCACCTAAATCCGGCCCTGTTAGTTCATACTTTATTAGATATTGGTTTTTATTATTTTTAAAAATGTAAGAGTGACGCTTATTCCGATTTCCTCCACTGTAGTATGATGAGACAAAGGTAAAAAAAAAAAAAACACAAACCGAGGCAGGTAAAGATAAATTTATATTTTGATCATCTTTCTTCTATAAATTTATCTTTACCTATTTGTGAAGAATTATAAAAACAATCTCATCTTTTTTTAAATATATTTTTATATTTTATACACTCTGTTAAATAGACATGAAATGAAATTTGAAATAAATAAATAGATCTGTGTTACGCCCTTTTGGTTTGATTGTTGCCTTCATTATTGTTTCCATATCCATTAAAGCGTGAAAAATATGTATTTTATTTACAATAAAAGCACTATTTGTTTGATATATATCTACAATACAGATCGATAATAAAATCCTTTAATTAATAAAGATGACAGGGACCACAGAAAAGTTTGGATAACAAAAAATGAACAATGTTGTCATCTTTTGTTCCATTTATTATTAATCATAGGATTATTATTTTTGATATATCTGTATAGAGATATATTAATATTGTTTGTTATATATTTAGAAAAGAAACTCAACAAAAACAAATCCAAATTTCAAATTAATTTTTTTTTTTTTGTCACAGCATTTTTTATTGAGAAGTGTGATTATTGCCGAGGTGAGAGGAAGTTGGTGTCTTAAGAGGCAATCAATCACATTCTGCTTATTGATAAAAATTTCTATTATTTAGAATTTGAAAAAATCAAAAAACAAGATTGGGGAACAAAAGGGGCTTTAAAATCGATTGCCGATATTGATTGATTCGTGGACTCCGAAACTGTTGCTTCACTTTTTTTTTTTAAGGCGGCTACACACGTAACTGCAAACTTGACAAGCATGCATGTGCAATCTTTTTGTACAAGCATGCACAAGCATGCTTGTGCAAGCAACAGCGAATGCTAAAAAATAACCTAAAAATGTCAAACTCGGAAGGTTATTTAATCGAAGATAACAAGAAATACTCAGAGAAACAATAAATATTAATATTTAAATTGAAATTTCAAATGAATTAATATCTATTAAATCTAATGTCAAGACGTCTATAAAATGGCGGAGAGTTTTGCTTGCGCAAATATGCTTGTTCAAGATTAAAATTCAATCGAGCATCAAGCGACTTGCACAATTAAAATACTTGCACTAAATTCTCCTACAGACAGTTTGCTTGTACAATAAGATTGCACGTGCATGCTTGACAAGTTTGCAGTTACGTGTGTAGCCGTCTTTATTCTTTAATATTAATATAGTGGAAATTAATTTGTAACATGATTTTATAAATTTTACACTATTTCATATATATGTGTGTGCTTAGATGGGTACTTGTCAAAAATCTTTGAGAGCCAGAGTTAAATAGAATACAATAAAACTATTATTAAAAAATTTTGTGTTTTTTGATGTCTTAATTAGAGGTTTTTTTGCCCGAAACAGTGTTAACATGAATTTCAGTTCACCTGAAAACCATATTAAAAATCCTCTTTTCATATAGAGCAAGATAAATACCCCATTATATAATATAACTATAGCGATATAAATTCAAATAAAATTTAAAAAATTACCTGCTAATAATGCAATTTACTATTTAATGTTTACTTGTAGATTCTTTCTGGTGTTTTAAACAGGATGGAGCCCTAAAGAGGAGAATTATTTAATTAAAACACTTTTCAGAGACTTGAAATGGATGCATCTCTTTGCGTTTCAGCCATTTCTATAGCCTTCATCAAAACCTTTGTCTAGATTTATTAAAATAATATTTATTACAATGTATTATAATCATATGATATTTTCTTATTATTAATGAACATACCTCTTACATCAATTGTTTTAATACATTAATTAGTAAAAAATATTATTTTAATAAATCTAGCCAAAGGTTTTGATTATCGAAATGGCCGAAACGAAAAGGGATGCATCCATTCAAAGTCTCAGTAAAAGAATTGTGTTTTAATTAAACAATTCTCCTCTCTAGCCCAACATCCTGCTCAAACACCAGAAAGAAACTCCACATCATAGGAAAAATGAAATTATAGTTTTTGAAACATCAAAGGGAAGGTAATTTTATATTTTTTATATATGTAGATTTACAATTTATAGTTTTATATAAATGGTAGTTTTTAATGCATACTGGTATATATAACCTATATCTAAATAATTTTTTATATGCCTTTTACAAAAGACATCTTTTAGATGTCAATCAAAATTTATGTTAGAACTGAATCGACCAAAAAGTCTCTCATTATATTCAAGATATAATAAAACACAAAATTTTTAATGAGCTGTTTGTTTCGTAGCTCTCAAAAACCTTTGCCAAATAATTATATTAGCACACATATATATCAGAAATCATAGTCAAACTTGTCTTGTTTCAAAATTAACTTTGATTTTATACAAAGTGAAATATTGTATTGTTTTGGATCATATTATAAATTAATTTCTTTCAAAATAATTAAAAAAATTAAAAGATTGAATCTTGAAGTGGGTTAATAGATATTTTTTAAAATATGATTTTTTTTTTTTTTTACCATCTTGTTTTTAGAATAGATCTAATGATTTTTTAAATTCTGAATAATAGATTCACTAATATGTATATAATTTAATAATATCTCTCTTTTTCTCTCTCTTTAAGATTCTGAGGTTGGATTATTATGACGCCATTAAAAATACCTTGAATCTCTTAACCCTGTATATATTTTTTTTATATTTTTCTTAATATTTATTCGAATAAATTAAAGAATTAATAAAGATATGAAATAGAATTTTTTGTTAAAATTAATTCAAAATAATGGAAAGATTTGATTACCTTTTTAAAAGTGATGCTTTCATTTATAAATACACAATGATTCTTTCAATATAATTTGTACTTCAATGATGAGTTTGGGCTTGAAACTTAAAACAACACAAAAATAAACATATTCACTTTAACGATGAGATTATAATGATTAGATCAACTCTGAAGATAGTAACAATCAAAACAGTGATTGTTGAAGAGAGCAAAAGCGCCTAGAGAGGGAAATGCAAAATTTCTATATTCATTTTAATTAGACTAATTGAGAGGTTAAAAGAGAGAAAATAAACTTCATAATTTATTAATTTGAATTTCTCTCTATTTAAGAAACAATATTGTGATGGTAGAATGAAAAATTAATTCAAACCTGGAAAATATAATTATTCCAGAAGTTAGGAACACAAGACATGGTTTAAAAAAAAACAATTATCACAGAAAATAAGTTATTCAGATTTTATTTCGATTAAAAAAATATATATAATCTGACGTAATGAATAGAGAATAATTTATTTATTGTTAAATTAAATAAGGTTGATTTGAAATTTCACAATTTTGTTTTTCCTTTCTAGATTCTTGAACTCTCTGCTATCTCCAAAGCTGATCAATTCATTTCAATCAAATGATGAAAATTTTAAATTAATATTTCTTTTTTAGCCTGAAACCATCTTTAAAATTCGAGTTAAGGTTAGTGAATGACGTCATATATAATTTATTAAATGGACATTTTTTAAACCCTCGCGGCATCATAATAGTGAAATCTAGGCCCCAACAAATTCTCTTTTTTTTTATTAACAACAAACATTAAATAATCAAATAGATAACTCTATATGGCTATATATTCGATATACAATGGATAATAAAGGGTAAGCACCATTTTTTTCTTTTAATTCATTATTTTATTTGGTGCAATTTAAAAAAAAAATTATTTTTTGTTTTTGTTTTTTTTTTTTTAACAAATTTCGCCAACATAGCGTTCAGGTAGAGACAAGATGGCCAACTAGTTTTATGTTTTTTATATATATATTTTTTTTTGTTTTATTATTTTTTTTTTTTATTTTTGATTATTTTCTTAAACATTTAATAGAGTGGCATAAGGACATGCATTTTCGTTTTGGGTCGCGTATGAAATAATATTTACAATTTTAAAATAAAAAAAAGCTTTCGTTCTTTTGTATATATATATATATTTATATATATGAGAGAAATAAATAAATATTCATATATATTTATTTATAAGGAAGAAGCGATGATCACCAATAAAAAATAAAATAAAATAATTGAAAAAAAAAAAAAATTGATAAAAAGAATAAGAAAACAAAAAAAAAAAAAAATAAAGAAGAGATTGAGAAATACGCACTCGCAAGAGGAACAACAGCCACACAACAGTCTATATATATATACACAAAGTGATATCCAGAATCACACAAAAAATTCAATTCTAACGAGGCTCAAATAATTAGCGTTCTGGGTGGTTTAGCATGATTCAGGATACATTAGACAGCAATTATGATAGAATTGTTGTCCTTCTCGTTTTGGCTAATAGTTTTTACATATATATATATATCTTTTTCTTGTTTTTATACATATATATATATATATATATTTATATGAATATATATATATATATATATATATATATAGTTAGAGCGGTTTGAATTTCCGGAGATGCCACACAAGAGATAGCCGGTTCATTTATTCCATTTTTTTTTTTATGTTACACACTACCGCAAATATCACAACAAGATGAATTATTTTTTTTTTTTAATCTCATCACGAGGAATTATTTATTTATTTATTTGTCTTCGGCGACGACTGAGGAGCAAATGAGGAGTAGATTGAACTCTTTAAGCCTCGTGAAAGCGTTACAGTATTGTACAAGACGCGCTGCAACAACCGCCGCCGCCACCTTTCGCCTTCTGGCGTTGATCTGTTAAAAAAAAAAAGAAATATGTTAATTTTTAAAGCTAACGAGTTTTATCTAATCGGACGGTTTCTACATTGTATAAGATTTCCTAAGCCCCGCGTACTGGAGCAGTGTGTCGAAGAAGTGAAGTCACGGCCCATGCGAATACTTAATTTATTTTGTATTCTTTGTTTTTTTTTTTAACACTCACTTTTTTCCCATTCACACTCACATACACACAGTCTTTTCGGCAACTTAGGCCATATAAGACTTTAACCGTTATAATGTCTATTGGGGGTCAAGGCATTCTTATTTAAGCCATTTGGTATCCAATGGCTTAAATAAAATCATCAGACTGCCTGGGATCCGAACCCTCGACCCTTGGTATACAAGGCAGACGCGCTACCAACTACGCCAAGTCATATAACCAATCGCTGAGCAAAGAAATTTAAAACAATTTTTAAAATAAAAATTACCCGGGGCCTGTCTTAAGAATAGAGAAAAGATCATTGCAATGTTGAAGCATGAATTGGTAGCCTTTAAAAACAAACGTGTGAAACGTCTCCCTATAGTCAACGATATTAATAACAAATAAACATCTTCTCTTGTATTGCCTTTTTGTGTTTTTTTTTTGTTCAGGTTGAATTTAGAATAAATATCGTTAGTTCGGGTTCAAATTGATGGAAAATAAAAACTGTTTTTCTATTTAAATTTATTATATTGTGATGATTGTTTGTTTGTCAAATGCATGTGTAGTTAATTCAGTAAGCGAGGAAAAAGAAACTTTTTTTTCATATTCCCACCCTCTCAATAGAAACTTCAAGCTATGGAAATAGTTATCAAAATCGACACCAGAGGCAGCACTTACCGAGAGCGCCTTGTAGTTATGCAAATAAATACTAAAACACGGTTATATGAATGCCTACTCTTCTGGGGCTTTATATTGACTCGGACACAATTTGTTACCCAGACGCAAGGCGGATACATGAAGGGGTAATTACCCCCTCCCCAGGAGATTTGAGGAAAATATTTTTTTTACATTTTATTTTTAATTTAAAATTTTAAAAATTAATACTTAAAAATTTGATTAGTAAACGAGTACAGAATGCAAAAGTAAGAAAAAATTGTGAATTGTGCGTCCAGTACACCAGATAACAGCCCCGAGAAACTCCTAAGGATCCATTTGCCGAAAAACCTCAGATGGGTGTCAATCGATTGCCGATAAATTAATATTTATCACTATAAATATGTAAATGTATAACCATCGGAGGCTAAAAGACAATAAATAAAAAACCGGAGGATCAAACCGAAGAGAAGAGGAAAGTCAGAGTGAATTTTATTTGAAAATTCGTCAAGGTTGAGACTAACTTCCTTTCCAAAGCCGAAACAAATTGGAAGAACTCTTAAAAAAATAAATTTTTAATAAGAATTTCTCAATAAATAAATATTTACCCTTTTATACTGGAGGAACAAGTGCGTCGTAGTCATCGGTAATAAAAAATTTAAAATTCATTTATAGAAATTAAATCTAATGGAATAAAATATTCTTTAATAATTAGAAATTTAATAATAAGAAAAATAATTAATAATAGCAATTATTTCTAACTTCACAACGAGTGAATTATTTAAATGCAATTGTTAAGAAAAAAATAAATAATTGGATTTAATTTATAACCTAAAATCATTATTTTTTAATTTAATAATGAGACCGATGATTGTCCAGGTTTTAATAAATGAGAAGAAGAGCTAAAGTGGGGGGGGGGGGCGTAAGGTGGGTGGGCGAGGGGGGGGGGGGGGCTGAATCTCAATTGATCAGAACAAATGTGACGCACAAACTCCTCCAAACATGATATTGATCCTGTAAAACTATAAGATTATTCTATAGGTTGTCTTATTGGGGGGAATAACGTCATCAGAAACTAATAAATTTGCATTTACTTAAAAAGATGAAAATGTTTGACACCTGAATAGAGATGAAAATTTATTAGACCAAATGTTGTGGCCTGGTATTTAATTTGAAATATCACCAGTGGGATTATATAATAAGTTGATTGAATATTAATTTAATGAAAGGAAAATTTAAAAAGATCCATTTGTCAATTCCTGGTAAATAAGATAAACAAAACAGAGAGGTTATGTTTATCAACAATCAAAATCTTTTATTATTATCAGCCTATTAATAAATTACCGCATTGTTAATAATAATAATAATAATAACAAACATTAATTGATATAAGAACACGTTTTGAGGTTCCTGAGGCCAAAAAAAGAGGGTGCCGCAAAATAGTCTATCTGTCTGTGAAGTGAGCCCCGAAGCTGAAATTTTGTATTTTGCCTAAGTGTGACGTGGATGGGAGACAAAATTAATTAAAAAAAAAAAAAAAAACTGGTGTTTTAAGAAGAAAAAAGGCACCTTGTGAGTTGGGTTCGGGAAGGTTTTCCCTCGGCACGAGGTGCATCACGGTGGTCTTGCCAAAGGGCAGCCCCAACGCGCCCAGCGTCACGTTGCTGTGTAGGAAGCGGCCCTGATAGATGAGGCGAAGGATCTCTGCTTTGGCCACCGCCTCCGACGTCCAATCTGCAAAAGAACAAACTCAACAACTTAAAAATTCTGATTAGTAGTGTATAAATTGGGTCTTGAGTTCCTTAAAATCTCCAGCACAGAGAATTCCCAACACTAAGATTTTTTTTTATTCCTTTGATATGTTTTAATGATTAAATTTAATGACACGGCCCGACCGACTTCTTGACCCAGACTTGACCTTTAACTTGGACGTGTTTGAAAAAATTATTTCCCAGAAGGGATCTCTCTATCTATTCATCCACGTGCATTATCTCAATGGGATATTAAATCATCTATCAGCGAGTTTTTTGTCTTTTGATCGAGAGTGACTCCTTTTTTTTTTTTTTTTTTTTGTTTATTTGCTAATTAAGTAAACGTTTCCTTTAAAATAAACACGCTGAAGAAGCTGTCTGTCATTATCAGCAAGTTTTAACCTATTTATTAACATAATTAATATGCAATTAGCATATCTAAGATAAATTGATATTTATGTTTGTTTTTAAAAAATATTCCATACCGAAATAAGAATAAAATGTACAGGTGTAACTCGAACTGGAAAGCTCACGATAATTTCAGTAATTTTGCTATAATTAAATAAAATAAGTTCAAGTGTTTATAAATGAATAAATAATTAATAATATTTGAGTTTTATATTCAATGCATTATTGAAAAGATAAATTAATAATAATTGAAAATTGTTGCTTATTTAATTGGAGTTGCCAACTTATGGATTATGCAAAAAAAAAAAAAAAAAAAAAAAATGGTAAAGAGCATTTCCGAGAGATAAATTTTTCTTTTAAGCCACGAGATTGAATCAGGGTCATGTCCCTGATATACGAACACACACCCCTTAATCAGACAATTCATTTTTTATTTATGTTGATTTAAAATTTTAATTTCTTAATTTCTTCCTGGAGGAAATAAAATTTCATAATTTTCTTATCAGATTAATAAAATATAATGTATGTTTATAGCTATTTATTCAATATTTCTGTATGTAATATTTTTTTTTTTTAGGATATTTGATATAAAAAAAAGGTTGTTTACATTTCACAATATTATAATTTCCTGTAAAAAGAAATTCATTTGAATATAATGAAATCTTAATAGAAATTACCAGGTCTGCTACGAGATCAATCGAATTAAATTCAGCTTAATCTCGAGGCTTTTCTACGAACACGCTCAATGTGATCCTTATATAAAATAAAATAAAAAGCTCAATATAATAAAAACTCTGGTTGCTTAGTCCCATAAAAGTGTCTATCTCGTTTTGCAAGAGAAAATCTGCTTTGTTGCCTTGAGCGTAGGCAACCAGAGATCCAGAAAAGTATCTCTAGTAGTTTTTCCTTTATTTGCAGGCGCTTCTCTAATTTTATTTAAACTTCACTTTGTTCATTTTGAGATCGTCTTGAACGTTATATCCATAAGTTGGCAACTCCAATTAAGTAAGCAACAATTTGCAATTATTGCTAAATTTGTAAATAATTATTATTAATTTATATTTTCAATAATGAATATTTTTTCAAATTTATATTATTTTTTATTCCTAATTTAGCGATGACGATGAAACAGTAAAATTCAATTTTTCTTTTTTATTTATTCAAACAAGGTAGGTACAAATTTTATTCTTATTTGTCTTAGGAGTAGAATATCACTTTAGAAGCCTATAATAATAAACAGGATCACTCAACGGCTATTTCTGGTTAGATCATTCGAATATCTCTTTAACACAAATAAAAAGGTTAGGAAAAGCGTCTTTAAATTTTCTGGATGTACATATGCGAAATAATAGAAATCTTATCTTCAGTGATATAGAGGCCGGGGCTTCTAAAGAGTATTGCTTAATAATTTATAAAACGTTCAGAAATATACTTTAAATAAATATGATAGATAAATAGAAATGAGTCACTCAATTTTATCAAATAATTTGCGTAGAGTGACTCTACTAGGAGCAGGTTGTTTGTTGAGTGAACAACAACAAAAGCGAAGCTAGGTTATAAATAAAATTCAATTAATACAAAAATTCGATCAATGTTAACAAATTAGCCAAACTAAAAATAAACTTTAAATGAAAAAAAAAAAAAAAAAAAAAATTCATAACTTCAAAATCGATAAAATTTAATAGACTCGCTCGCCTCTCCTTTTTTCTAGACATCTCCAAGTGATCAGGTGTCGCTACCCATCCCGAGAGATTAAATTATAATTTATTAAGAAAATAGGAACAAAGTCAAAAATAGTTTCGCCTTCGTGGGGGTAGTGCGGCCAAATAACACGGACGGGAAAGCAAAGCCAAGACAAGGAGGCAGAGCGACCAAGCAATAATGCTCTGTGTGCTTTACTAATTAGCAAGGAACGTTTCGGTGCATTCAGTGTGCTCCATCTCCAGTCCATAATTCCACCGAAACGTTTCCTAATTGGTATTGGCATTCATTAATTCTTGGCTGCCTCTGCCTCTAAACATCTTTAATTAAAATTCTGCACCAATAGAATGCCTGAAAAGGGTCATTTTTGCCCTATATTCAAAGACTAATCCATCGATTTTGATTCAACAAGCTTCATTTATTTTGTAATATCTTCTAGTTCTTAGAAACACATTTTCAAAACTCCAAGTATTAAGGCCCCTTTATTAGAGTTTACTAAAATTTACAAGAACAAATCAAAGAGAAAAATCTCCTATTTACAGGATGGTCAGGATAGAAAAAGGACAAAATATTTTCATAAAAATAAAATAGTCTGAAGATAATTCCAATCTAGAATTGATTAACCGAAAAAAAGATGCATTTTTGTTATTTTCTTCATAAAAATAAAATTATTATTAGAGTTTTAAAAGGTTACGCCAGGAAAGAAATCAAACAAAAATTTAATCAATCTTTATCTAATTTTTAATTTCGATTTCCGACGTTTCTGACGCAAATCGAATTCTTTCTCAGGACAATCGTTAGTTAGTATTCCATCTGTATTTTACTAAATACCAATTGTCATGAGGAAGGAAGCGATTTGCATCCGAAACGTCGGCAATCCAAATTAAAAATTAGATAAAGATTGATTAAATTTTTGCCTAATTTCTTTCCTGGCTTCCATTCTACTCATATTTGAAAATTTCAACGTTTCAGTCACTATTTATGCAGCTGTGGTATTTTTTCACTTTGAAAAGAGAACGTTATCTGAGGAACTTGATTTGAAATAAAGTACTTTTTTGTTAAAAATTTTAAATCATGCAATGAAAATGAAGAGGGGGGCGATAGGTGATAGACAATCTCCAGAAAGGGGCGATGGGCCTAAAAAGGTTGGGAACCACTGCTTTAAACGATAACCGTTATTTGAATATATAAATATTGGGGTCCAGGCATTCTTATTGAAGCCATATGTTTTTGCATTTTCTAACTAGTAGTACTTTTTTCTGGCAATCTCAATTGGCACGAAGTTTTAGGTGACCTAGAACCGACGAAATGTAAGGCTGCTCTTCAAAATCGGATGAAAAAGCGATCACGGATTAAGTACCTTGAATTTTAAAACTGGCATAACTTTGGTTCTAGAACTAATGGGAACTTTTTTCAGTGCCCAAATTGAAGGTCTCAGTGTCTACTTTATTCTGTATCGTGCCAAGTGTTTGGATTTTACCAGAATGACAAAAAGAAGCGATAGCAATAGGGTGTACTGGCTCACTTGAAAAGCAAAATCAGAGGTTCGTTTGAAGTACACAGAGGCGTAAGCCAAGAGTTTGTTATTCATTTTATTATACTAACTACCTCCAGCTAAAACTTCGTGCCATTTGAGATTGCCAGAAAAAGGTACCTACTACTAGTTAGAAAATGCAATTGGATATTCAAATGGCTTAAATAAAATCATCGGACTGCCTGGGGTCCGAACCCGCGACCCTTGGTATAGAAGGCCAGCACGCTACCAACTACACCAAGGACCGAGGGCTTGCCTGTTTTTAAATATTTGTCAGAGTATTCGGCAATTCCTCCATACCGCGTCTGAAAATAGCACATGTTTTGTGTATGTATTCAATTTGTGTAATTATTATTTGGATTATTTGGAAAAATCAACCCAAATATTTTTTTTATTATTTGAAGGAGGTATATAGCTGAGTGTTGATAATCAAATAAGAAGGATAAAATGAGCAAGCAGCTAATTATATTTCATTTTATTAAGAAACCAGGGCCGACGTTTCGGTCACGTATGGGACCATCCTCAGGGCCAGGTTAATGTCTGAAAATACATAAAATCCTCGCCAAGTTATATTGGGCATACACAATTGCATGTAGCTTAATCATGACAATGCCTCAAATTATGTTGTTACAATACCATGGACAGAGAGTGAATTATTTGTTTAAGGTCTTTTTTGGCATCTAAGGCCATTTAGACCCCATCCCTAATTATTCCCGCTTGGAACGGGAAGCGAACCCGGGACCTTCGGCACAAGAAGCTGAGCCACGGGTCACGGGCGAATAAAATATTTTAAATCAAATCAAATTTTTTTTTTTGTTAATTTATTGACTCCCTTCGTTACTTATACCAACAAAATGTCACTCAAATTTTCTTTCTTTAATTTCTAATTAGAATTTTGTTTTAATTTATAATTTAGTCGTTTGTAAAGTTAAAAAGTTTGTTAATTAAAGACAATTTGGAAATATTATTTTTAACAAGGATGTTAATAAAAGAAGAAAGATGATCCCATGTTTTCTTCCTTTTTTTTAAGATAGAAAAAAAATATATATATATACAAAGAGTGATTCATTTATAAGAGTAGAAGGGGAAGGAGGCAGCAAGCAACAGGAACCTCAAACACAATAGACAGACACAAACACTTTCTCTTTTCAAGGAAAATTACTTTTTATTTGTTTGTTTATTTAATGCTAAAAAAGATCAAAGCAGAAAAAGTTTTAATTTAATATTCATTCTTCATTTATAAACTATTCTTGGTGCAAATGTTAATTTAATTTGATTTGCTTCTCTGGTTCGGTTCCCGTCACAAGCGAAAAGAAATTTATGATTTTTTAAATGAATTGGCCGAAAAAGATCTTAAAAAAAAATTAATAGAGATGTAAACAATTTTGTGAGCTCTGTCCCTTAAGGATGGGCAACCAGAAATACTCAGCTGCTTTCATGGAGGCATCGAGGATAAATTTCAATTTTTTTTTATAATATTATCATAACTTGAAATAAAAATGCTTTTTTTCTTCAATGGAGCAAGCAAAGAGAATCTTTGTTATATTCTTTGTTAATTAAATTTCAGTTGGCTACTGACACTATTTCGACTAGTGAGTTGGCTGTAATTGTTCTGATTGCTTCCGGTGGATGTTTCTGCGTGGCCACCTATCCACTGGTTCAGCACAGTTTAATGTTGCTTAATTAATTAACTTAATCAACAGTCCAGCTCCAATAATACATCAAGAAAATAGGCGTGGTTTTAAGATTTGGTTCGAGGAGGAGGGAGGGGAGAATTTTTTTTTTAATTAACAAATTTACTCCTTTAAAAGTTGCCAATAAAAACTGCCAATCAGGTCTAATCTCTAAAAACAGACGTTAAAATTTAAAATAAACAAATGAGTGTTAAAAAGTAATGTAAAAAGAATCAGCGTTAAAAAATGCTATTCAAAATCACTTTCATGCCTCAAATAGCTATTCTGTAAACAAAAATTTAAATTTAACAAGACTGTGAGTGTTTTTTTATTGGTGAGGCCAAACCTCCCATGGCCCCTGGGAATCGAGCCCAGGATCTCCGCCTTTCCGGGGCATAGACGTGTCCATTGCACCAGGCCACCGGACCCTCGGTTCGATTCCCGGGGGCCATGGGATGTTTGGCCTCACCAATAAAAAACACTCACAGTCTTGTTGAATATATCTATGACTAGTTAAGTCCGAATCGAGGTATTTTGAATACTATTATCTTATTCAAATATATAGATCTCGAGAAATATTTAGCAAAAATTTAAAGCCAAAGCGTTAACATTTAGTAAATCGTGTTAAAAATTAATGCCAAATCTAGGGGGTACCTTTAATATTTTAACGCTGGTTGTTTTTACATTACTTTTTAACACCCATTTGTTTATTATTTTAAATTTTAACGTCTGTTTTTAGAGAATAGACGTGAATAAAAGTTAAAATAAAATAAATTATAATATAGGCCTATAATTTTTTTTAGCAAGAATACAAAAAAATCTAGTGTAAGTTTAGCCTGGGGGATAGAAGAAAATGGCGACGTAGTCTAAATGGCCTCAGATGCCGAAAATATCATATCTCATCATCAGAAGAAAAAGAACAGCATCCAAGATCAAAACAGGTGGTCTCTAAGATAAATAAAAAAAAAGTCGAATGGCCGCAACAGTCGAAAATACTAAAATTTATTTATTCGCAATATTTACAAAATAATATTTCAACCTCTTCACAGATTTCTCCAAATATGAAGAGAGTGTTTGGAATTTTTTATTCTCCTCTCTTATTATTTTATTTTGTACCGAGTTTAAGCGCAGATCCAGAGGTTCTCACGCCTATCATCTTAAATGTCGGGGATCTCTCTAGGATTTGGGTTTCTCACTTTTCCCAGAGCGTCAACCGGTAGAGCTGAAATCGGGCTCTACACCACGGGGACGTACTCTAAGTGAGGACTAACAAGTGGAAAATAAATATATAACTTAGTATTGTTGAAACACTATCAAAAGTCTTGATGAAAATATCAATTGTTTTCACAGAGGTTTCACAACTAAGATCTTAGAATTAATCAAAAAGCCTCTTAAATTCTAAGAGGACGGTTCGCCTGATTATAAAACATCTCAGCTAATTGGTAGACCCAAATTATTAGGTATCGTAAATCGATATCGGTGTTTTGAGGGATAGTAGTTGGATTTTCTTTTTCTTTTTTCAAGTCTATTTCTGCTGGCTGCGATTTATTCAATTGACTTGAGCTTTAATAAAACTCTTAAGAGATATTTTGCCTCTGCTTTTCGCATATGAAATATTTTATAAATAAATATGAATGCTATTATCAGAAAATGACTCACTTGATGACTTTTTTTAATGAATTAATTTTAAGTGAATAAACAAATAAATATTAAAGATAAAAAAACAAATTAATGAATGCTTATTAGTGAGGAGGCATTCAATCCTTCACCTTTTAAAAATTTCTACAAAGAGAGATAAAAATTTTCCAATTTTTTTGCGAGATAAAAAAAAGCAAGATTTGAGACGCACATGTTGATCGTTCAGAGGCCAGAGGACTTTTAATAAAATAAATCCAACAAATGAGATGAAGAAATATCTGCTATTTAGATTCCGTTGATTAATTATTTATTTGTAAAATAAATAATCTTTCTATTCTAATTTAAAATACAATATTTGCTCACTGAAAGAGACATGGGCGAAATGCTCACCAGGTTTGACTTCGAATGCAAAAAAGGTATATTTACGATATTCTGGAGTTCATTAACGGTCGAAAAATCATTCCATTCATGCAAATCTGTTAATTATTAACGAAGTTCTAGACAAAACAGTTATTACAAGATATGGAGGATATTATAGCTGGTTAAGCTAGCTGACCATAAACCCAAGAAAAGTTCCTAACTTTTTGGCAAAACACTTCACATCATTTCTTACATTTGAACTTGACTTTGATAACTATTTTGTTCATAATTTATTTATTTATTTTTTACAGAAAAGTGGCCATTCCACACGAAAGTTTCGTTATAACAACAGATTATAACAGATTTGCCCGAATGAATGATTTTTGGAAAGTTTAAGAACCATGGAATATCGTAAATATACATTTTTTCCATTCAGGGATGGTAAAAATTCTATTAGGGGTGTCCAAAGTTGAAAAAAAGCTGAAAAAATCGATTTTTCTAAACTTTTAGCCGAGTTTTGCACCAGTAAATCATCTCCTATTGACTGACACTTTATATTTCTATGCATTTTTCATATTTTAAATAGATAACGCCTTACAAAAATAAAGAAAAATCAAAATTAGAGCACCTTTTCTACTTAAATTTAATTTTCTCTTTATCTCTACTTTCGGAATCAGTGCTATACATATACTCTTTAAATATAAATGCACAAAAAAAAAAAATTGTTAGACTGTGTAACCAGAAGAAAAATTTATGCGGATAATTTTTTTTTTCATTTTGGCAATCAATTAATTTAAATAAATATAATACACCTTTAGACCTTTAGAACCTTAGATTGCAGCAAAGTCCCTTAGACAAACAAAATTCACACAGCTCTGGTATGAATTGAAATTGGCAAAATTAAATAAAGCATGAGGAAGCGATATGTTTATAAAAATTATTTATTGCATTTGAATTTAAAGAGAAGAGAAGAGAAGGTAAGCAAGGGGGTATTCACCCTCAGGCCAGCTGTCGAAGACGGTTTGTGCGATGTCGCCGGCTGAGTCGCTGGGACTGAACAGGAACTCCTTAGTCTTGCCCGACACCAGGATCAGTCGAAGGTTGATCTGCAAGCAACAACAAAAGATTTCAATTAAAAAATTGTTCTCTCAAATAGTGTTAAATGGTTAAACAAAGAAAAAATTAATATTAAGAGAGGGTTTCTGGAGGAAAGCAAAGAGATTTTGGCTGATGACATTTTGATAGCGCGCTGCCTTCAAATTTCGATAGCAGTTCTCTAGCTACTGCCTCCTAGCTTTTCCCAATAGCTGTGCAAATTTTTATGAAAATTGTAGCTAACGCTTAGGGGCCATCCATAAATTGCGTCACACGAATTTCAAGACTTTTTAACCCCTCCCCCGTCCTGTCGGTTGTCACATTTTTTGAAAATCCCTCCCCCCTGATGTGACGTCACACATTTTCCATTTTTACTTTCTCTTACCTATGTATATCTTATATTCTTTATATATATAATTCTTCTGTACGTGTGTATGTGACTGAACTCCTCCTAAACGAATGAACCAATTATGATGAAATTTTCTGTGTATGTTTGTGAGAGTCCCGGACAGGTTTTGTTTCACAAATAACAATAAGTTAATGAGTAATTAACCGTTAAAATAAGAAAAAAATAAAAATTAGGAGAAATAGTTGCCATGGTAACAAAATATAAATATTTACCCATGTTTACGATTTTTTTTATTTATTTACATTTTGAATTCTAAAATATCGGCGTAAATTTTTTGTCTGTGTATCGGGCGAGTCCCGGAAAGGATATGATCCACAAAAAATCTTAAGTTCATGAATAATTAACCGTTAAAATAATCTCTATATATAAAAATGAAAAGGGAAAATGTATGTACCGGTATGTATATAAGTAGGCGAGCAAGGGGGTCCAGGGGCGAGCCCCTGGCTAGACGGAAGCCCCGCCGAAGGCGGGGCTGCGTCTAGTATATATATATATATATAGAGAGAAAGTATTGGATTCATGTCAAAAATTCGATGTCGAGATTTTGATGGATCTTCACGTTTTGAGGTCCCCTGAATCCAAAAAAGTGCTTTTCGCGACATGGTGGTCTGTGTGTGTGTGTGTGTGTGTGTGTGTGTGTGTGTGTGTGTGTCTGTGAACAAAATATCTCAAGAACGAGAAGAGCTAGGAGGTTGAAATTGTATATTTAAGTTAGGCACCCCCATGGGACGTGACACGAAGCTTTTGAACAAAATCGACCAAAAAGTACTAGCACTTTACTGATTCACTTTTTCAGTTTTTTCGATTTTCTGAAAATTTGCTCCAACGATTTTTTTTTCAATTCAAAAATCAATTATTTTTTAGATTCTCTATAAAATGTATAATCTCATTTTGTGATTGAAATCTTCTGAAGACCACTTTACTCTTGTTCTCCATAGAAAAGATAGGAGAAATGGTTGCCATGGTATCAAAATATAAATATTTTCCCATACTTATAAATTTTACATCTTGAATTCAATTGTACCCTACTGTCGGAAACTAAATACATGTCGACACAAAAAATCTGATGTGACAAGCACAGTACACAACTTTCGATTACCGAAGGTAAGAGAAAGTTGCGTGCTTCGCCAGTCACACCAGATTTTTATCAATAAATATTAAAAAATTTTTTTGTTCACCTATAAATTTCGCATTTGGGCATCTCGAATTTTGAAATGTGACGTCACAAGGTTTTTCACCCTCCCCCCCCCTTTTAGGTGTGACGTAATTAATGGATGGCCCCTTAGAGGGGAGAAAGGATCATTGTGTTTGTCAAATACTTTTCGATGCTTTTGCTGAGTTCAATTCCACTCATGTCGGAATCTGTATAAAACACATTTTCACTTTCTTCCAAAATTCTGTCGTCTTTTAACTCGTCACTTTTTATAAAGACTCCTGAAAGAATTTGCCCTTTTGTAGATAAAAACAAATTCCTAGGACATATTTTGTAAAATTGTTTCAGTGGAAAAGCAAGAGAATTTGGCGAGCAGATCATGTGTCGCTGTTTGTTTGCAATTAAAATTCTATAATTTTTTAATTCATTTATTTAAATTACATTTTTCTTCTCTCTTAGGAGGTGCCTCTAAAATTCTCAAGTTCCATTATTCTTCCCTACAAATAATTTAGGTGAAATAACCCTCTTCTGAGGACAAATAATTTTTCTTATCTTCTTCATTTACGCACTATTTTGGTAGAGAACGAGTCGTTAACTCTCTATCGAACTATCCCGAATCTCTTCTGCCCTTTCCTCCAGAATTCTCAGGCAACAGATCAGGTCTCTCAATCAAGATGGCTTTCGGACTTGGGCGGATGTCGATTTTCCTTTACAAGAAATTCGATAGGGCTTGAAATAAATACTAAGAAAATTAAAAGCAGCAGTTTCTGTGGCTTCGGGGGGCCCGGGCAGGTGGGGAACACAAAATTTGCTCGGCTCATTTGAGTATAAATCCAGAATAAAAAGATATTTCTGAATCAAAATTTGAATAAGTTTTTAAGATTAAAAAAATAAAATAAACATTTAATTTATTTGTTTATTTTAAGAGCGGAAATCGAGCGCTCCGCTCCCCCACTCCTCTTTTTTATACAT
Source organism: Euborellia annulipes (assembly GCA_023213315.1). Lineage (NCBI taxonomy): Eukaryota > Metazoa > Arthropoda > Insecta > Dermaptera > Anisolabididae > Euborellia > Euborellia annulipes. Next base: position 48,339 of record JAKCPI010000781.1, read on the forward strand.
TTTTTGCCTCATTTTGATTTCAAAATAAAATGCTAATGTTTTATTTGATGAATCATTTAAAAATTAAAAGAGAAAATGCGATAACAAAATGTTTTTGAGTCATTTTAATTAAGATCAATGGCCCTTGCGAAATTTAAAAAAAAAAAAATCAAGTTCTTTGATTCAGACGAATAAATGGCTAATGAATGGGAAAATGTGATCTAACCTCCTGATTGCTATTGCAGATAAGCATAAATACGATTATCACGCGATTGTCAAAATCAAATCGAACGAATTGACTGCCTAGAGCTGCAAACGCAAACAAAAAATAAATGGAATTGAACATATCCTATTATATTAAATGAAATCCCCAATTGGGGAGGCTCGAAAATTCCTGAATCTTGAAAATTGAGGCATCAAGGATTAAAATTAAAATCTTGGATTGCAGATGCAGCCAGCATTAATTTTTCTGGGCTGATGTTTCGGTCTCGGTAGAGACCATCCCCAGGAGTTAAGGCAAGGCGAGGGATCATCGAGGGCGGGCTCGAGTCAAATATGTTTGAGGGTCTTTAATTACACTGAATTGGAAACGATGATTGTTGTTGTTAATTTCAAAAAGCACTGTCTGGAAGAGGAGTTGATTTTGAGATTTATCTAACGTTACTGCGGTGTTACTAAAGTATTATTGGAAAATAGCGGAGGCAAGAAATAAATTGAAATTATTTAAACCGATTATACAATAAAAAGGTTGCAGTTGCAATTCACATTAATTAAAAAAAAGACAATGGGATAAAAATTCTCAAGAAAAACTTTCACTCTTTTTTTTTTAAATAATATTATATTTAAGCTAGTTATCATTAGCAAAGAATTTCTTCTATAGCAGGAGTTTTCAAAAAATCCTAAAGTTTAGAAAAAAATCATTTTTCGCAACCTCAAGGAAATATAAAAAAACGAGACAGGTGCGGGAATCGAACCCACGCCCTCACGCCCCTGGCTGAGTTCGAATCCTGCAAATGCCGCAGAGCTTACCAATTAGAAATGATAACTTATCAAGAGATATGAAAACAATATTAAAAGTTGTTAGTAAAATCTAAAAATGTTTGTGATTGGAAATCCCTGATCGAAAAGAAATAAAATCTTCAAATTTTAATAAAGTTTAAATGGAGAAAAAACAGCGCATATGGACGTGCCTCAATCATCGTCATCAACACTAGCGTCATCAAAAAAAAAAAAAAAAAATTCAAAATCTAAAAATTAATGAAATTTCTCTGGCGGAATGACGTCATCTGATATAGACACAAAAATTTAGGGTAAATTACTCTAAAGTCCATGTGTGTAGGTGAAAGTTGGTGGCAAATTATCCGAGCGAGACAATCACCTCCCTTAGTGACATAATAATATAGAGTTTTAGAAAAATGTGGTGTGACTGGTCGCACAGCACACAACTTTCTCTTACCTTTGGTAATTGAAAGTTGTGTTCTGTGCTTGTCACACCAGATTTTTTTGTCAACTAGAATTCAAGATGGAAAATTATAATAAGATATTTTGTTAGTTTTTACCAATAAGAGATATAATATAACAGCCAATTGATCTCTTCAATTGTTAGTTTTTAGTTGAGTCCTAGAAAAGTTTAGAAGGGGACAGATAGAGAGAGTATCGTCGTGTTCGTGTTCGTCGAGGCTTGATGGGAGATGAGGCTGGCCTGCCTGCCTATTAGAAGACATCTTGGTGGCTATCAGCGAGCGACAAGGCCTTCGAGGGGACTTGATTGGAAAATGCACGGAGATAATTTAATGGCCCTCGGGACGGATCGAGCGCCAAGGTGCCATGTCAACTGTCATCGCAATTTATAATTCAGTTAACCGAGTGAGAAATTTCATCAAAAAAAAAGAATCGATCCAATGCTAGAAAAATAAAAAGGCTTCTTCTACTCTTAAAAAAAAAAAAACTTGCCAATTACTAGAAAAAGCATTGATTGGTTGCGATGCCTAATCTCTCCCCTGTTCCTTTGTTTTTATTAAAAAACAAAGAGCCTAATGATATAAAAAACAAATCGATCAGACAGTCAGTCAATTTGTTTCTCTTCTATTAAGGTTGTTCGGATAGTACATCGTAAGTCATAATAGAATCTAAATTTTTTTTTAAATAAAATTAAAAATTTGAATGCCAAAATTCCTTATTATAATTTAGTCGTGACCTATCATAGTTTATAATTGGATTAAGTTAATAATTTAATTACCAAAAATAATAAATGAATGACTTTTGACTTGAGCAGTATTTCACGTAATATAGAACTGGCAACATTGCATTCATCAACTATCTATTTTAAATCTTAAACGCCTTAAATTTTATTTTATTTAATATATTACAATGTTTAATGCAAATCAGTTTAAATACAATGGACGATTTGCGAGAAAAAATATCGTAAAATGGAAAAAAAAAATGTATCTGACATAGAGATAAGACACTTATGTTATGCGACGTTGCCAGGCTGGTCTGACTCTCGAGACTTCCTTATTTTTAAATATTGGCGACTGTCATTTTGGAGAATTTTTTGACTTTCTTGTTAAAATATCTTTAAAAGCGTTCGGCAGAAACTTTTGATTTTATGTTTAACGTATTCCTCGGAAGTGAATTGATTAAATGTAAGTTTTTTGTTTTTGTATCTAATGCAGAGTTGACTATATAATTCGATATGTGTGCGTTTCGTCGATATTCCCCATAGACTACATGTTAAATTTCAATTTTTTAAAAATTAATTACACTATAACTCTGCGTCAGATCTGCTTCAAAATTTTATTTTAAACGTATGTGATAGTGATTAATAACATATTAAAAAATTGGCTTTTAATCTAATAAAGTGCTTTAATGTCCGAACAACCTTAATACATAAATAATTCGCTATGTCCGTATGTCTGTCTGGCCATCGCTTAATTTTTATGTCCAAAAAATACCTTCTTCAGAAATAAACAAAGCAAATTCAAAGAGAATCTCCCAAAGCGTATAGAAGAGTAAGGGTCCGCCGTAGGCGAGTCGGAGTTGATAAAAGACGAGGGCGGGCGGCGCAGCTAGTTTATTAATTAAAAATCTATAATTGTTAATTAACAACATATTTAAAGATATAGGCCCTAAATGGCCTCAGTACCCGAGAGAGAACTTGGTGCTTTTGGTTGCCTAGGTTGAAGGCGTTCTCAGGGATTGGAACAGATAAAGGCGACCGGCCAGTGCTAGGAAACCTCCACTTGGCTGCTGCCTCTTACAAATAAATGATAGAGATACGATGACTTTGATTTTTAAAATTTATTTATTCATATGAAACAAATACTAGTCAGAGCTCGATCAGCTCGTGGTCGCCGCCATCCACTCATAAGGCTGCTGATGATTGTTCCTCTGATGTAATTTTGGGAAGACAAAACAAGTAAATAATAATAAAGCACAAGGCAATTGAATAAATAGAGAGATCTAGCTATTGATTTGAAAATAATCGCTTTTGATTTTATGCATGGAAAATTAATGAAGAAAAATCAAAAATGCTCTTTGTAAATTTATGATTTCTTTAACAACTTGACACTTTTCTCAAGCAAAAGTCCTATGATACGAGTAATTTATTGAGGGTAGGCCGGCCTACTGTACAGTGAGGGACAATATTAAGTCCCGCCCATGCGTTTTCTACTTGGGATTATTTCATTGTTTTTATAGAAAATAATTTATTGTAGATTTTCTACGTTTGAACCATTAAAGTTTCCATTAATATTTTTTAAAACAATGAAATAATCACAAGTAGAAAACGCATGGGTGGGACTTTATATTGTCTCTCACTGTACGTATGTACAGTACACTACGTAGATACTTGTAAAAATCTTTTCATGCCAACACAGTGTTATTATTATTGCATAATTGATCTAAAAAAGAAAGTAAAACAATTATTTAACAAGACTGTATGTTTTTGTTGGCCAGGCCAAGCGGCCCATGGCCTCCGGGAATCGAACCCTGGATCTCCAGACTTTCTGGGGCATCGGTGTGCCTGATATCCATTGCACCCAGCCAACGGACCCTCGGCCTACACCAACACAAACTCACTTACCCTTATATGCAAGTTGACCATGTATTTCTCTAATAAAGTGAGAAAAATTTCTCACTTGTTTAAACCAGAAGGGGGACAGACATTTGGGTCTGTTAAAAAAAAAACTAAAACCATTCTGTATGTAAGCAGCAAGCGATTAACTTGCTTATACGGGCTAGTGAGTTTTCGTTGGTGTAGGTCGAGGATCCGGTGGCCTGGAGCAATGGACAGCACACCGGGGCCCCGGAGAGGCTGGAGATCCTGGGTTCGATTCCCGGAGGCCATGTGATGTTTGACCTATATACATCTCGCAAAATATTTAATTTTATTTATTTTAATTTTATTTTCTCTTATTAATTCATGATTTTTGTCTTCAAATCTCAGAATCTTAAAAGTAATCAAAGCAAAAATTTGAGAACGCTAAACAAATGAAAAATTGTATTTCGACAGTTTATTTTATAAATGGAATCTATAATCAAAAGAGAATTATTTATTAATTAAATTCAATATTGTAGATCCGGGGTGACCAAGGGGTCTCTAAATTTTATAAACTCATTAAAAATAAAAAATTATTTAAATAAAATAATTTTCGAGATCTAAATATTTGAGTAAGATGTTAATATTCACTGCCTCGACTCGGGCTTGTCTAGTCTAGTATATATTTAACAATTTTTTTTTTTTTAATGTGAGTTGGCATACCAAACATCCCTGGAATCGAACTCAGAATCTCACTATCGAAGTGCCAAGTCTCTCGGTATGACATCTGAGGGTTGGTGCAGTGAGAAGGGAACCACCCCGATACCCCTGCTAGGCTGGAGATTCTGGGTTTGCTGGCAGAATATGCATTTGCCAAGCAACTAAGCCATTTGTGTTGGTCAGGCATAATTTAAATTTCACCCAATTGAGAGCACAACTTTCAACATTCAACCCTTTAGAAGGAATCCAAAAGTAAAAGGGCCAAATGATTGAATTGATTACAGAAAAGAAATGAACCCTTGATTGCCCGGGCCCATCTTTGTTTTTGTTTTAGCGATTTAAAAAGCGAGTTTGATGATGGCGAGGTCAGAGGGTTCAGGGTTTCTCTCTTTAAAATAATATCTGTGATTCAAATCAATCATTTGTGATACTCATCAATCAAATGTCATCAACAAATAAATATTTCATCAAAATTTGAATTAACAATTTGCTGCTTTGCTAATACAGTCAGAACAAGAAACTTGTTGTTTGCAATAACAAAGTTTAATTTAATTTTTTTTTTTTTTTTTAGCCGTTTTTTTAATCTTCTAAGGACCGATTGCATCAGTTTCAGGGAGTTTGTTAGCCCCGGGCTAAATGTTTTTTTTTTTTTTTTTTTTTGTAGTGCAGAAACCCTCTTCCGGGGGAACAAATCCTGTTCTGTTTGTGAAGGTAGCAACTTTTTAGAGACATCTTATAAAAATTATTAAAAATAAAAATTGATATTATTACCCAGAATTTAAATAAATATTATTAATTAAAATAATTAATTTAATAAAATTAATTTTTTTTAACTAAAATTTAAACATTCTCAAAAAATCTGTGTGACTGGCCACAGCACAACTTTCTCTTCTTCGGTAATCGAAAGATGTGTACTGTTTGTCACCCAGATTTTTTGTGTCGACATATATTTAGTTCCCGACAGTACGAACATTTGAATTCAGATGTAAAATTTATAAGTATGGGAAAATATTTATATTTTGTTACCATCAACCATTTCTCCTATCTTCCCTATGAAATACAAGAGTAAAGTGGTCTTCAGAAGATTTCAATCGCAAAATGAGAATATACATTTTAAAGAGCATCTAAAAAATAATTGATTTTTGAATTTTAAAAAAATCGTTGGAGCAAATTTTGAGAAAATCGAAAAAAACTGAAAAAGTACATCAGTAAAGTACTAGTAATCTTTGGCCGATTTTGATTAAAAGCTATTTTTGGTCCCGGGGGTGTTTAAGTTAAATATAGAATTTCAACCTCGTAGCTCAATTCCTTCATGCTTAAAATTGAACACAACACACCCCCCACCCATCCCCCACCCACCCACAGACAGACCATGTCGCGAAAACTACTTTTGGATTCAGGGGACCTCAAAACGTGAAGATCCATCAAAATCTCGACATCGAATTTTTGACATGAATCCAATATTTTCTATATATATATTACATATATACATAGGAGAGAAAGTAAAAAATAAACAAGATTTATTAGTGTTCACATAACAATTAGTCAATTGTTCCAATCTTCACAACTATTTTGACAAATTGCCAGCTGTGTGGCTCAAATAAAGATAATTTCAAAAAGAAATATACCTTTTATTTTCACCTGACAAGAAGTAATATCAACTGAAGATATTTATATATAAATATTTAATATGAATTTGCATTCAATTTGAAGACAAATAAGTTTTATCAACAAGACGTAATATAGATATGCAAGGAGAATATTCAACACCTTGCCATATATCCTAGATATATAATCCTGACTGACATAAAATGAATAATAACAAAAAAAAAAAAACGGTAGATTCCATTATTGCATTTATATTATTATATGATTTATATTCGTGAAGTTAGGATGCTTGTGTTCATAATACGTGTCAACACAGGGTTAAATCTTAAACCCAACTTTGGGCCTGGGCTAACTTAACCCAGACCGTAATTCACCATTTATCTGAAATTACTCAAAAGTGAGGTTATCTCAGGGGTAAAAATGGCGACGAGATCTGATGCAAGCGGGCCCTAGCCTATAATATATTGTAAAATATACGAAATTACATCATTTGATTGTTAAAAGAAGTATAATCTAAAGAAAAATAACAAAGATATCTACTTCTTTTAACAATCAAATGATGAAATGTCGTATATTTTACTATAAAAATAAAACTGAAGTGGGTTTCTACACTGCAAAATAAAACATTTAGCCCGGGGCTAGCAAGCTCCCCCTAACTGATGCAATCGGCCCTAAATCATTTGGTATCAAAGCGTTCAAAACGGCTAATAAAGAAAATCGTGTCAAATTGTTTATTTTTTCATCTCTTCGTTAACATAAGAACGAGATCATTTTAAAAATGCACTGAATGATCTTAATTGGTCTATGAGTATCTAATTGCAGAGAAATCTCGAAAGGTCATCTCATCGAATAAATCCGTAAAAAATAATCTCCAGATTAGAATCCTGCGACCGCAATCAAAAGGAAATGAAATTTATTTTATCAAGAAAGAATAATGCGGTCAATTTTAAGTAAAATTTTCTCTCCGCACAACCAGGAAAAGGATCTATCGACAAATTGTTTTTAAAACAAAAAAAATACCCTTGGATATGAACGATCAAGCAAGGCGCTCTGCTCCGGTCGAGGTCAGAATCAGCAATTAGCGAAAAAAAGAAAAGAAATTTGTCAAAAAGAGGTTGAAAATCATGGAGATAGATAAAATACAGAGACGGGAAGGAACCCGGGACCTCTAAGCGGCGGAGCAATCAAAGAGTATAAATTAAAAAAGAGTCTATATTCAAATCTTTTTTTTGGAAACTGAGATGGGGAATCTCACATCTAATCGTTTATGGGATTGAATCGGTCCGCAGCGAGCGGACTCGCGATATTTAATATTTAAAAATGATCTTTGTTTTTTGCTTTGTCAAACTTTCACCCGGTCTAAAGAAAGGAAAGTGTTTCTTTCTTTCTTTCGTCCGAATGTTATTCACTCAAGCTTTTATTTAATACGAAAATTGCTGAGATCTTTTTACTTTGAATAAAAAATAATAATAATAAATTGGTTATGAGAAGAAAAGCTGCGTGTTTTTTTCACAAAGATGCTAAATATAAAATAAGTCCTCGAAGGGGTTTTAATTTTAATCTTAAAAGGATTCTAAATATAATCGATAATCAGGTAAGTAAGGTAAATGTCAGACATATAAGCTTAATGTCAATGTCAGTTAAATATTTATTTGAATACAGGACACTCCAGTTTTATAAATGAAGCGGCGATCGCCTCGCCAATGGGGGCTTTTGTTTTTGCTGCAATATTTAATCCTTTAATCAATATATGATCCAAAGATGGTCAAGAAGTGGTCGCGGGCCACAAATTAAAAATATTTAATTGTAATAATTTTGACGTAAAATATCGTCTTGCTTTCATTTTATTCTAGAGTGGCAGAGCAAGTTGCTCTTACCTTGGGGGGTAGGCAGGTTGAGGCCCCGTAGTCAACCCAAACCGAACACAGACTAGACTCAATTATACACAACCAACCCTCCTCTAGCTCTCAGAGACAAGGGCGGATCCAGAGGTCTTTCTCGGGGGGGGGAGGTAATCTGGTGTCGCTCGTCGCACAGCACACTATTTTTTTCTTAATTTCGGTAATTTAAAGGCGCATTCTGTACTTGCTGGCCAGAATATAAATACAAATCAAATTTTTAAGTATTAATTTTTAAAATTTTACATTAAAAATAAATTTTTTTTTTTCGAAAAAAAGGTATTTTTTTTTCAAATCTCGGGGGAGGGGGAGGTAATTAATTACCACCTTTACCCCCCCCCTTGTATCCGCCCTTGCTCAGAGACAAATCCACGCCTCTGACTCCCGTAAACAACCCTCTTGCATCATCACCCCCTAAACCCCTTCTCTCTGATAATGGCTCTAAAAAGAGAGCCGAAACGTCGAAACATCCCACGCGAGAAAACTTATCTTCGCATATGTATATTAACATATACATATAGATAATAGAAAGTAAAAAATATTTAGTCCTATAGAGCAATAAATGAACTTGTAAATTATTTTTTCTTTTGCGTGTTACTTAAAGTGCAAAAGTAAAAAAAAAAAAAAATTTTAAGCCATCATTTAGCCCAGAGGCGCCCTGGCAAATTAAAATTAATTTCGGGTGCTTGAAGAGTTTAATAGCCCGGGAGCCGTGGCTCAGTGAGAAGACATTAGCTTCTCGCACCGGAGTCCCGGGCTCGCTTCCCGTCCCAAGCGAGAAAAATTTATTTCATTTGATTTGACTACAAATCATTTGAAATAAATAGGGATGGGGTCTAAATGGCCTTAGATGCCGAAAAAGACCTTAAAAAAAAAAAAAAAAAAAAAAAGAGTTTAATACAAAGTGAATTGATTGTGACCCATCTTCAATATTATTTTTTTAAATTATTTCATAAACAAACACAAATATTTTTGTTGGTTCGGTTAAAAAAGGGAAATTTTGTGGGGCCGGGCGGGAGGGAAAATGTTTTTTTTTTTTTGATACGTAAAGTATAAATAAGAGGTACTCCAAAAAAAGAAAAAGATATTTTAACTGAGCCATTTACCTATATGATAAAATAATCAAAGGTTGCAGGTTTTTTTTTTTTTTTAATAAAATTAGAAAACGTTTGTGATTTCCCTTTTGCAGCTCCAAGTTGCAATAGAAGAACGGAACAGGTAGTAGAGAGTTTATGCATCATGCAATTGGGTTTGCGTAGGAGGGAGAAGGGGCCAAAGGCATGAATCATCCGCCGCTACAACAACAACAACAACAACAACAACAAAACGGGACAACTCAAGTCTATGCTTTTTTAAATTTTCAAGGTTTTCATTATTATATCATCTTATTTGTATTTTTTCTTTAGTTATTTATATAATATGTAACAGTATTGATTGGAGGGTCAAAACTAATCCATTTTATTTTGCTTCCGCAATCGGCATATGATAAAGTGTTTTGACAAGACAAGCGCAAACACAAATTTGCCGCCTTCTTGAGGGAGGGCAACGGCGTAGCCAGGTGGGGGCAAGTGGTTATTCCCCCCCCCAAAAAAAAAAAATTCACACCATAATTTAAATTAAACGAAAGGCGTTCTTTAATGGATTTCCGCAGTCTTTACTCTAAATGCCCAAATAATCAAATTTCGTCGATATATCAGTGTGATTGATTATTAGGAGTAGATGCTAATCAAAGTATAATTTCAATCTAATTAATGTTTATAGTATAGTCAACGCCAGAAGAACTGTGAGCGCCACAATTAAGTACACACCTGATAGCTTTAGCCCAGTGATTTCCAACCTGGAGGCGTTCGTCCCCAAGTTGGGCGATTTGGGTATCAGGGGGGCAATAAATAAGTGGCGGGCGATAAGTATTAATAGGGAAAAAAATTATTAGAGAAAAAAATCAAAGAGAAAAATCTCCTATTTAGAAGATGGCCAGTATAAAAAAAGACAAAAAATTGTCTTAAAAATAAAAGTCTGAAGATAATTCCAATCTAGAATAGAAACGTCACTTTTGTTTTCATTAAATAAAAATTGACCTCTGAAAACGATCCATTTTTGTTATTTTCTTCATAAAAATAAAATTATTATTTTAGATTTTTAAAAGATTTGCGTAGAAATAAATGAAATGGGGGCGATAGGTATTAGACAACCGCCAGAAAGGGGACGATAGGCTACAAATGGGTGGGAACCACTGCTTTAGCCTTAAGTGTATGGTAAATGGTGAAATAATTTTAAATTTGAAAAGGTAAAATACAATCAATCATCTGTACCAGATTTTACGTTTCACCCTTTCGGTCTTTAAAATTATTTCATTATGCACCATATACTTAAGGCTAAAGCTATCAGGTGGGGACTTAATTGTGGCGCTCACTGTACCTGAGGTGCTCGAGAGCGGAGCCTTGAATTTAGTCAACTAAAACGATATTTTTAAAATAAATATCATTCTTTTTTAATAGGGACAGGCTTCTTTTAAGACTACATTTCCGACGGCTAAGAAATTTGGTTGCCTAAGCTCAAGGCTCCACTGTAGGCTTCATAAAACTAATTAATCTTTAATTAATACACCGCCAGGTGTGCCAACCCTGGCACTATAGCGCTCTGATTATGATGGTTTTATTTTTGGTAAAGGAAAAACTTCGATTCAAGTCACACTAGATTTTTATTTTTATTTTTGTAATAAAAAATTAAATATGTTAATTATATATTCTGTTGTTTTTTGCCCTTAGTGTTGGTATATTTAATGTGTGGCCCAGGGAATATAAATATTCATAGCCGGAGGATGTTGAGAATAAAAGAAATAAATAAATAAAAAAAAAAGAAACGACATCGAGCTGACCATGAACTTATAGTTTACTTTCATCTCAAATGATTCATTCATTCATTCCCTCATTCTTGTGTCGATTATACTAAAAGTTTTCCCGGATATTTAGATTTTCAACTCTTTTAAATAAATAATAATAAGATTATTTGGCAAAATTCATCTATCAGGAGAAAGGAGAAAAAAAGGAGAGAGAAGAGAAGAGAAGAGAAGAGTTACTGTTAACTGGCAAAACAGTTAGCTGAGGATTCGCGCTCGCTACCTCCCCCTCCACCGCCCCCCCTTAAAATACTCTAATTTCAGAAAGATCAAATGCAGATTGGGCTTTTTGAATTTTAGATTTTAAATGTTTTTTTTTTATTCGATCAATATTTCCTATTTACTTATTAGAGCCCCCCCCCCCTCTTCTATCATACCCTTGATAAAAGCAAAGGAAATACTTAGGAGCATTTCCAATTAATACGATTTTTTTTTTTAATTTGTGAATAGGTTTATTGACAGTCATTCATAAAAAATTTAAATTTCATGAAAAAGTTTGCTTTTGTAGCCAAAAGAATGTTTTGTAAAAATCGATGCTTTTAATTTTAATCTATAGCAAAAACTAAATAAATACCTTTCTTTTTATTAACTTTAACTATCAGCTATTACAAAATGAGGAGGCGATTAGCCTAGGGGATAAAGCAGTTAAGCAAACAGTGAGTTGGAGACAACTCGAGTTCAAATCCACTTCATGGCAATAAATTATCCAACTCTATTTGAGATGCCTCCTCCTGAGGAAGGAACGGGAACCCACCTCAGTATTATTCCCATGAAAATTACTCCTCAGAGTGACCACGTGTCAGATCTGACACTAATGACATAAAATACAAAATTATTGAAAAAAAGATTAAAAATTTTTTGTGTTCTTACAAAACTCAAAATAAATTCCCTCGTCATATTTTCATTATATTGGCTTTTAAAATGGCGTTAAAAGTTCATGATATCAAAATCGTGCCTGGAGTCCTGAGTTTGCTTTCCGTACCAAGGGAGAAAAATTATAATAAATAGGGATGGGGTCGATGGGGTCCTTGGATGTCGAAAAAGACCTTAAAACAAAATATAAGAGAAAAAAGTAGGCTGGTGGATTCATGTCAAAAATTCGATGTCGAGATTTTGAAGGATATACACGTTTTGAAACAACGATGAAATAAAGAATTTTTTTTCTTATAGTCGCTCGTTGTTCCCTTCTTCAGGTCTTTAAGATGCTGAGTTTTATATACACAAAACATGGAAAATATTTATAAAGTTTGGTTTGGTCGCATTTGACTTGCATTGTTAGACAATCAATAATAGCACATTTTCGAATCAATGGGCGTTCGTTCGTTTGATAAACTTTATATAAAACTAAAAAATCGTACTGAAGAAGAAAGAGATGAGCGACTCGAAACGTTGTGGAGAAGAAATAAAAAAAAATTGTTTTATTTTATTTTTGAATGTCACTTCAAGCGAATGCGAAAATGCTCACAAGAAAAAATCGTGGGAGATTGAGCTAGTATTTGAAAAATTTATAAATGCTCACGAATGGGCCAAAAAATGAAAAGTTTTCAAAATATACCACTTAACCAGGGATCGAACCCAAGATCTCCAGTCTATCTAGGGCATCGGCCTGTGCTTGGGACATTCAAGCCCGAATCGAGAAAAAGAAATAGTCTTCGAAATTAAAGGATGTTAAGAAATCTAAAGGCTCGAGAACTAATAAAATCAAAATTCTTTTTTATAATAATTCAAACAATCAAAGATGCTGCTAAATAAGTATTTTTTTTTTTTAATTGTCCTAACAAAGTTATTTAATATTCGTGAAGATGTTAGCAAGTCTTTTGTCATGTCGATGTTAATTTAAAAAAATTCCACCTTCATTTTTTGGACATCAAAAAGAGGCCCGACGAAATAATGGACTCTGGCACTCGAGATGTGAAGGGCTCTAAGGGGAAGGAAGGGCCTGGCAAAATAATTGCGGTGCAGATTAGTCTAAGAAAGATATGCAAAATTTTATTGGTCAAGCTCGTTGTGTTTTCAAGTTAACGTGTTCTTTTGCCCCAACTAGTGCTATTCTGACCCAGGGAACACTAAAATGTCAATAATAATCTTGATATTGCACAGGCTAAGGTATATAAGAAAAAGTAGAAAGCATTTATTGCTTTTCGTGCTCAGAATATTTTTAAAATAATCTAGCATTAGATTAGCTTAGTTATTAGACAAAAAAAAAAAAAAAGAAAATGCACTAAAAAATTAACATATTCTCTAGAAACAGTCACAGAATATAAGTTTATGGTAAGTGAATTTTCAATTTTCTCTGGTCTTCAATCTCAAAAAATTAAATTCAAAGAAGAACAAAACATATTTAGAAAATCTGCTGTGACTGGCCGCACCAGATTTTTTGTGTCGACATGTATTTAGTTTCCGATAGTGCGGTACATTCGAATTTCAAGATGTAAAATTTAATTAGTATGGGAGAATATTTATATTTTGTTACCATGGCAACCATTTCTCCTATCTTTCCTATGAAGTACAAGAATAAAGTGGGCTTCAGAAGATTTGAATGGCAAAATGAGAATATGCATTTAAAGAGCATCCAAAAAATAATTGATATTTTAATCCAAATCGTTGAAACGAATTTTGAGAAAATCGAAAAAAACTGAAAAATAAAACATTAAAGTAGTTTCTCCGATTTTGTTTAAAAACTTATTTTCTCGCTCCAGGAGGGTGCCTGACTTAAATATAAAATTTCAACCTCCTAGCTCATTTCCAATGCTTTAAATTGGATACCCACCCACACAGACAGACCATGTCGCGAAAACCACTTTTTTGGACTCAGGGGACCTCAAAACGTGAAGATCCATCAAAATCTCGACATCGAATTTTTGACATGAATCCAATACTTTCTCTCTCTATATATGGAGGTAAGAGAAAGTGAAAAATGATCAGGAAGCATCAAGATTGGGGTGTGACTCCGAAAAAAAAGACAAGGGTTTGCCAAATGAACAAGAAAATCACGAAGGTAGAAGGGGGGAGAATGAATTGCATATGAAAAAAAAAACTAGATGGGGTGATTTAGACACGTTTCGCTACTTTTTCAAATTCAAATTTAAATGGGATTTGAGAGGATTTTAATAAATACTAGCTAGTTAAAACATAAAACTAAAAGTTAGTATTGATTAAAAACCTGATAATCAGAGATGGCCAAGAAAAAAAAGTAAATAATAATCGCGCAGATTCGACAAGAAAAAAGATCACGATCCCCAATCCAATTTGATATAGATCTGATTTTAAATCCTATTTTTAGATCATATCCTTTTATCATTCGAGCTTTTTTTTTTAGGAACTAAATCCCTTTTTCGTTCCGATTTTAGATCTAAAATCCTAAATCCTGAATCGAATTGGACTTAAGGATTCCAATTGATCGCGATCCTGTCATCCCTGTGCATACTCCTATTAAATTGCACCCCAGGATGCTTTTTGTATTTTGTTGGCGCACCCTTTGGACAAAAACAAATTGTATTTCCTTTTAAAAAGATTTAGCAGCAAATACAGCTGGAGGAGGGAGGGGGAGGGGGGGGGGGGGGGGCGATCCCACAACTCCCGAAAAAATTCTCTACCTACGTTAAATAACTGGATAACAACTACAAATATTTTTTTTTTTTTTTTAAGGATTCTGACCAAGGGGTTCAATTAAAAGTCAAAAGTTTTTTAAACAAAACTTCATTTGATCCCAGACATATTCGTTTTTTTTTTTCTTATCACTTTTTTAGCGAGGATGTCTTTGATTCTTTTTCTATTCAATTTATTGATTTTAATAGTTGAATCAAGATAAATAGAATATTTTAAAAATAGTTCTTTAACTATTTTCTCAGCATTTGATGCCATTTAGACCTGATAACGAAAATAAAGAAAAATTCTCTCAGACAAACGTCGACATCGTTCAAGAAAATAAAAGAACCAATTTCAACTATTGAACATTTTCTCGATGATGATAGGGGAGAGGGAGAGCCTTGTTGAGAAGGACGGAGGTAAATAAAAATCTAGAGATGATATTCAGGCCAATTTATTAGAATTAACGTTTCGGAGTTCAAACGACTCCTTCTTCAGGACCAAGCGGGATTAAGAATCAAATTTGTCATAAATTGTCAACGAATTTCCCATATATACCTTTAAGTATATGTGCAATTAATTATAAATTCAAAATTGAGATCAAATTTGATTCTTAACCCCGCATGGTCCTGAGGAAGGAGTCGTTTGAACTCCGAAACGTAAACGTAAAGCGGAAGAGAATAAATTGGCCTGAATATCATCTCCAGATTTCCATTTATCTACATCCTTCTCAACATTTTATCTACAATTCTTAGAGGCACAAATTCTCGCTGGCTACAGATACAAATGTATAAAACCAAACAAAAAAAAAGATCAAGTAGTACGAAATAGCAAAAAAAATCTTAAAAATTATCAGATCATAGGTCAAATAGAACAAAAAAAAAAAATACCTAGAAAGTAAAATTGTTCAATTATAATATATTTAATCATATTGAGTGCATTTCATTTTTTTTTTTTATTCCAAAAATTCCAATTTGCTTTTTATAACTCTATATGACAATAAGGAAATCAATTTTCAAGAAATCTTTTAATTCTAAGAGCATATTAACGATTAGGGGTCAAAAACGAACTCAAATTAATTGATCACACACAGACAGCAATTTAAGATTAGATTAGTCTTAAAATTTGACAAATCTTCTCCTAATGTCATTTATTACAGTAAGTGACAAAGTTAAGACATCCATGTGATTGTTTTTTTTTTTTTTTTTTTTTAACAAAATAAGAAAAAATGGAAAGTAGTCACATTTTAAAAAAAGTTTCAATTAAAAATTTCCAAAAATCATGATTAGGGGTTAAAGATAGAAAATAATTTCGAATTTCAAACTCATTTTGTCATTAAATTAATTAAAATTTATATATATAAAATAAAGAGAAGGTGATTTTATTTTAAAAAATTTCTTTTTTTTTTTTTTTTCTTTTTTAAGATAAATTTCTCTTTATATCAAAAAAAGTGTTTTTATACTATATATCTAAATATTACTTATTGAAGAAACTTCAAAAAAAAAAGATTGTTTGGTTTAAAGAGTTAAAATGACACAAATGAGTTGTGAAGACATTATGTCAATGGTCGAGGGGATTTGACCTCCTTTCGAGCCTCTAATGCTATAACAAAAGAAATGCCCACTTAAAGGAAAATCCATTTTAAAAATTATATCAATATTAAGGGCAATAGAAACTTTTCAATAAGCCATTGAGAGTTTTCAATAAGATAATTAGTTTTGATAAGGGTGTGGTTTTTTGGCATTTAAATTTGACCCACCTTATCTGCAGGGATGGATCTTGAGCCCATGATCGAAGACGTCGTGTTCCAGCAATCACACAGCAAATTTTATTTCAATTTCGGCCGATTAATCGAACTTTTTAGATTCTCCAGAATCAGAGTGACAGCCAAGCTAAACTTGGCCACATCCAATAAAAACAAAATCTCACTTCGTTTGACTATTACGCCATTATGACGTATTAGCTTTACACCAAATATACAAATGAGCCATTATCACTGAACACTGATTTACCAATAAAATGCCATGATTGTTTTTTTAAAAACTACTTCGATAGTAAAGGAATTAAAAGACGGGCGTTCACTCAGAGAACAGGACAAGGCAAAAAAGTAGGCCTTTATGCAGCCAAGATGGCGTAGGCTGCTGCTCGGACGGTCAGAGAGGTGCCTTTCAAGATGGTAATGCGGTGCAACGTCAAAGAAGTAGATTATCAGAATACAAACAAGTTAACAAATTAAAGCAGCAAAATAACGCTAAAGGAGAGCAACCTAACAAAAATGAATTTTTAAAATTTATACATGGTAAAATGTAATAATTCATAAAAAAGGAAAAATACTCTCTTAAAATGTGAATTTTAAAATATTTTTGTATAATGGCAATCTTAATTTATTTAGTTCTGTCGAATAACTTGCAGTTTTTTTATATTTTTGATTCAATTTTTTTTTTTATTACAATGAATGCTAATTTCAAGTATCATAAGCAAAGTTTTTGACTGATTTTTAACTTCGTTGAAAATTAAAACTTCAAAAACTGATAGAAAACTTATATATAAAAACAGTAAAATATAAATATATATATATAATGTCTTCGGATGATAAAGGCCTAATAAATACAATTTTTCTTGGAGAAGTAAATATTTAAAAAAATTAATAATTAAATCTGTTATTTCACCAATCCCCTTAATTTATTTAAAGGTATCAGCAGTTTATAATTATGGGGCGTTTGTTCGAATCCCGGGGAATCGAAATCAAGGCTTGATCCATAGAACGCAAGTTTCTCGGACATCCAAAGTCGACGATGTGACAGAAATACTTGAGAAGGGCGAAAGAATTTGGTGCAAGGTGATAAATATTAATGTAAGTAAGAAGATCATGTCAAAACTTGCTTTCAATCGTGGAAATTTCAAGAAAGAAATTGATATTTTAAAATTTTTAAAATTTTCATTAATAAATCTGATTTATTAAGCATCTTTTAACCTTTCCATTTACTCATTCTACTTATTTCTCTTGGGTTTATTTTTCTATCTGTTTCATGTGTCTCTCATTAGTTAAAACTAAAAACTGACATTTTACAATTTTTTCCTTTTTATTACAGGATGACGGGAAAATAGGGCTTTCAATGAAAGTAGTTAACCAATCCACGGGAGTTGACCTTGATCCAAACGGCGTTGAGATTCATTAAGTATTCCATTTTGTTTAAAATAGAAATGTTTCATAAAATGTATGTTTTTTAATTGACCATCTTACAGACAAGATGAAATAAAAAGGAAATCTTTTGTCCCTGGCGATAAAAACAAACCGATTCAACTTCAAGCGGTGCTCAACACAACATGTACGAAATGCCGGACACCAGGACACCTTGCTAAGGATTGCTTTAAGGTAAACTTTTAAATAAGTTCTTGGCAGACCTTTAAAGAATTTTATTTTATTGTTCATCATGGATCTTTTATCTAATATATAGTTCTATATTGGAAATTATTTAATACGGTAATCTAGGTTGTGTCGACTTTGTTTGCAGCCCTCTTTGCTGTTAGTGATCATTATATATATATAAAACTCCTTGTATATATATATATATAACTCCAAACCTCTGAGACATCCCTCAACCAGCCTGTGTCCCCGAAAACAACTCTACCATCATTTCCTAATCCTTCACTCTTGAAAATGACTCCAAAAGAGAAGCCGAAACGTTGAATAAATCACAACGCGGCTCGACCTGAGAAAATTTTTTTATATATATATATATATATATATATATATAGTCTATATATTTTTTTACTCTATTCAAAATAGGTCTTAAAAGTTTGATAAAAAACAATTTCTTCTTGAATACTACATATAGTTCTAAAAGATTAATACGTAGGAAGAGGGGATGTCAGCCAAACAAGAAAACCTCTAGCAAATGAAAATCCCAATCCAAGAAAACGTTTCGGCTTAAATTAGATAATGCCATCATCAGTTCTTATGAGAATATTGGCAATACTTAAGTATATATTTTGGGATTGCCAATATTGTCACAAGAACTGATGATGGCATTATCTAATTTAAGCCGAAACGTTTTCTTGGATTGAGATTTTCATTTGCTAGAGGTTTTCTTGTTTGGCTGACATCCCCTCTTCTTACGTATTGTTCTAATCATTGGACAGCCTCTTCTCTCATCGACACAGTCCTAAAAGAATTTTACTATCCAGGAGTTGACTTTAACACGAGACATTGCCTCACCAAAACTTCTCTGTCATTATATTGGTTCTAATTGCCTTGTGCACATGATGTCTGTTTCTGTCTCTCTTTCTTCTTTTTTGTATCAATAGTATTACCAACCTAGTTTCTGGGCGTTTTTTTTTGTTATTCTCATTATATTAGAACTACCCAAAAAAGAATTTGCAATTTTAAACACAAAAGCAGAAGGGGTTATTCGAACCTGAATTAATCCAATTTTTGAACAAATATATTTGGAGTTGTGGCTATATTGCCATCTCTGTCAAGATAAGGATATTTATTTATCAAAATTCAATTGATACAGGGTGAGTCAAAAGTCACGAAGGGGTCGCTATTGATTTTGTTTTAACTTTATTTTCAGATTCTTATAAGAAACAACTTCAGAAATTATTTGTGGAAAAATACACAACCCAGGCAGCTTGGAATATTGCCGCAATATTCCTGCAAGTTACAAAGAGGCGGACAGGAATGTTGCTGCTATATTGGCAATATATGCAAGATTTACAATATTACTGCAATATTCCAAGCTGTCTGGGAACTGAACAAAGAACACCAATTGTGAATTTTTATTATCAAAATCAAATTTGAGGTTGACGGATCTTCTGCAATGCCCAGAGTAGCCGTTCGGAGTCTATTCCTGTTCGTGAACGGTCCTCGACTGAACCCTGTTCTTCAAATCGATTAATAACCGACTTACTTGGGAAATCCTGACCATAGGCTCGTTGTGTCAAGATAATTAATATTTGATTTTGACAATAAAATTTCACAAATTTGTGTTCTTTGTTCAGTTGTGTATTTTTCTATAATTAATTTCTAAGATGTCCTTTATAAGAATCTGAAAAGAAAGTTAAAACAAAGTCAATAGCTACAAAATAATTACAACTTCGTGACTTTTCACTCACCCTGTATATGCATATTTAATTTTATTAAAAGAAAATATTTTTTTTTTCAGGCTCCTGATGGGAAAACTTATGAGTTGATTCCAGAAATTAATGAGGAACCAAATCAATCAATCAGTAAAGACCTTCTTGAAAAATTATTAAAAGAAAGTGGAACAAAAGAGAAATCGAAGAAGCCGAAAAAAAGAAAAAGATCGGAAGCAGAAAGTTCTAGCGAGGAAGAACATAAAAAGAAGAAAAAGAAGAAGAAGGTTAATATCTAATATTACTTTTGGAGCGGGATAAGCAAGGCTTTTTAGAGGATTTGTCAGCGAAACCTCTTCCTTTACTGGGCCTGAATCTTTTGTCTGATTTTTTTATTTTTTTTATTTTTAGCATCGAAAAGAAAAGAAGAAGAGCAAAAAAAGAAAGAAATCGTCAAGCGATTCTTCGTCAGAGGACGAAGTGGTCCGAAATAAAAAGAAGAAAAAATAAAATGATCCTACTTGTTGTTTGTTTGTTCGTTTGTTTGTTATCTAGGTGGAACCATTTTCATTAAATTAAATCTCGCCACTTTAAATGCTGTCACAGTCCATTCTGGTGGGACGCCATCAGAGAATTCTCTATTAAATCTAAAGGCAATTAGAAATATATTAGAAAAATAACAAAAACTCTTTTTATTTAATTTATTTTTACCTTGCAAGAATTTCAATTAATAGCAATGTATTGGGAGGATTTGGAAACGGAGCCCATTTTAATGAGATAAAAGTCATATCGATGTCGCAAAATTTCCTTTCTAGAACAGAAAACAAAAAATCTTATTTAAAAGCTATCTATCCTTTGCTTCGATGTTGATTCTCATTGGATGGGTTATCGTTTGCTTAATCCGTTCGAGTTATCAAGCGATCTCTATTCAAAGGCTTCGAAACGGCCTGAAGAAGATAAAACTAATTGGAGATGTGCGCAAGAAAAAGCTTTTTAGCCAAGAATACATCAATGCCTGGAAATGAACAATTAAAATATGAGTTTAAATTTTCGGCCCCAGGGATACCTTCCTCACAGCTGGAGCCCTGTCGAGGTTCCCCACAAACGAATTCTTATTTTTGGGACACCGTTTTGAGGAGAATAGATATGTATATGTTACGCCGAATCGACGAAATTGCCTAATTCATGAAATCGGCAAGGTTTCTGCCGTTTTCGTGAATATTGCCGAGTTCACAAATTAGGCAATTTCTTGCCTATCTCGCGAATTGGGCAAAAAAATTTTTTCCCTATTTCACGAAAAAAGCCACGCCATTCTTAAATTAAATAAAACGATTTAAAATTTAAAACAACTTGAAGGGACCCCGGGCTAGTCTGTTTCGGTCTCTCCTTAGAAAAAAAAAAGTTTAAATCAACTTTAAGGAACGCAGAGATTCAGTTCGATTAGCTTTTAAGTGTGAGTTCCCTTAGGTTGTTAAAAAAAATTTTTTAAGTTTTCTAAGGGCTTTACTGCAAAGGACCGAAATAGACTAACCCGTGGTCCCTGAAGTTGTTTTAAATTTTATATCGTTTTATTTAATTTAAGAATGGCGTGGCTTTTTTCGTGAAATAGGCAAAACTAACAAAAAATATTGCCTAATTCGTGAACTCGGCAGAGGGCTTGCGAAAATGGCAAAATCTTGCTGATTACATGAAATAGGCAATTTCGTCAATTCGGCGCAACATATCCACTGTGGTGCAAAAAAAAGTGGAACACTTTGTTTCTTGTAAAACAAAGACAAAAATGTCGATTTTCAATTTGAGGGACAAATCAACCTAATCTCGATATGTTTTGTTGGATATTAATTAAAAATTTTGTTTTTATAAGAATTTCCAATAAAATAGACAGAGAAAAACTGAAATGGAAATATTAAATTTAACATTTTAGAAATTTGGCGTTAATAAATAAAATGACGAAGAAGACAGATAGCAGAAATGAAAGATTTTGAACACCTCACAAATTTCGAACCAAATTCTTCAAGACAACAAGAAATATACATTGTAGATAATAATAATAAAGACACAACTTCAAACGACAACTTTGAGTCTCAATTTAGTCCATTTAATTTGGTACCTGTCTTCTTCATCTAATTTTCAAGAATTTAAATAACTTTCAGAATAATAAAATAAAGTAAATTACCAAACATTTTAGTATAATGTAATTTCCTTGGTTTCGAGAATTTAATATCGTTAGGATCGATAAAAATATTCTTCCTTTTATTTTGTGACCATCTATTAGCGACTTCGTTTTGCAGATCGGAGATTGCTGGCTGCGACATGAGGCCCGTGAGTTTGTCGAAATCGTTATTCGTTATATAAGATGTGATCACGGACACGGCTTGTCTGCTGCCCCTTTCAAATTCTTTCTGATTAAAATTCTTATCCCATGTTTTCAATGCTAATAAATCCAATTTATTAAAAAACCAAATAATTGGATTTTGGATAAAGAGCAATTTGGGCAGAGGCCTGTTATCATCTTGCGAGGTGTGATAGTTCTGAATGAGTCTTGGAGATTGCAAAAAAAATCGCTTGAAAGAATTAAACTTTACCCATCGACTTAATTTTAATGTTTGAAGGTGCATGGTAATTTAAATAATCTTCAGTCGAACATTTTATAATTGAATGGGTTATTAACTAACCCATTTTGTTTGCATTTTTTTTTTGTTTTTATTTTTTTTTCATAAAATTTTTTGTCTCCAGATGGCACCCCGCGTTTTAATTGTTACGTAATATGGGCCTACTAAGTTTTTTTTTTTTTTAATATTAAGCATTTTGTTATTGAAGGGGTAATTGGGAATGGACTTAATTAGATGGTGCAGAATTACTAATTACTTAAACTTATTATTTTTAGTGAGAAAATTTTTTTTTTTAAGTTATACTTTTAGAGACAAAAGACAATGAACACATCCACTTTTATTTGACAGTTGGACTCTAATTCTTGATAAATAATTTTATTAAGATAATTAAGTTAAAATAATTTTTTATAATTATTAAATTATTAATAAATTTTCATTTCATTTTTTAGTGATTTTTGTTTATGCAATTTCTTTTTTAGTGATTTTTTTTTTACCAGATGTTGGTAATTGGATTCTAACCTATTTGACATTTCTAAATAAAAGTGTTTAAAAGGTGTTTACAAGATTATGCTCTGCTCATATAAATAATAATTATTTAATTTGCACGATGGCTACGGCAGTGGATCCTGCAGCAAGGCTCAAAGGAGTTTGCATTGTGAAGCCGATTGTTTATGGCAACATTGCGACCCCTTTTGGTAAAAAACGTGAAGAGGACAATCACACTCACCAATGGACTGTTTATGTGAAACCGTATAAAAATGAAGATATGTCTGGATATGTGAAAAAAGTGCATTTCAAATTACATGAAAGTTATCGTGATTGTAATCGAATTGTAGATAAGCCGCCCTATGAAGTTACCGAGACAGGATGGGGAGAATTTGAAATTGTGATCAAAATTTATTTCAATGATCCAAATGAAAGACTTTCCGTAACTCTGCACCATATTTTGAAGTTATTTCCTCCAGGTCCGGACGCTGCTGCATTTGGGAAAAAGAATCTTGTTTCAGAATTTTACGAGGAGATTATCTTCCAAGATCCAACTGCCCTAATGCAGCATTTGCTAACGAATACAAAGCAATTGACACATGGACAGTGGAAACATGATACCGACTTTGAAGAACGCAAAGAGAAAACGCTACAGAGTATTTTAAATGCTAAAAACAAAACGCGATTTGAAATTAATGATCTCAAAGAGAGGCTGAAACTTGCCAAAGAAACAATCGTCAAGTATGATGCGGAGATTATTAAACTTCACAGTGCAAATTCATTAAATGCCGGGACATCATAACATAAAAGGTGTTTATAAATAAATATTCTCTTAATATATACAAAATAAATTTTATTTTTCAATCTTAAAAATATATTTTTACAGCATAGGAAACAATAAAAGAACTAGATTCTGGTCTACATTGCAATTTTAGAAATTTTAACTTCAGCCGGATTTGGAGAACGTCCGGATTATAGAAGTTCATCCAAAAATAATAAAATTAAACAAACAGAGGCGACTTTTTTATCTATACACTACATTACATGTAGTGACTACCAAATCGCCTTTGCCTGTCCATCCTCATGATATTTGTGTCTAAATTCTTAAATATCAGTCAGTTAATTATTAAATGAAATAATAATACAAGCAGATCCGAATGCACTTTGCAAATATAAACAAATTATACTTGGTGAAAGGAGTGTAGGGCATATTTATAAATGAAATTATTTTTTAATATATGTGAGGTTTCACTGGGTTGTAAATGAAAGAAATATTTTAATTTCTAACTCTTTCCAGTGTAACCTCGCATATATTTAATAATTTCATTTATAAACAAAATTGACGTTTTCTTTGTCCCTTAGTTGTTTGAACTCTGGTTTTTGTAACCCAAGTCTAACCTGTCCTTGGTTTTCAATTCCAATTCACTTCTTTCGGGCTTAAAAAAAAAAAAATAAACTCGGCGTCTTGTTCTTTTATTTTTTCCTGTAAATTTTTACAAAAAGCTCACAATCTAAGCTTTTTTAAAATTTTTTACTTTTGATTTTACAGAATTTATCAAGGCTTTGAGTTCGGCATCCTTATTTTTCTCCATTTTTTGAATTTTCGCCGGCTAAAAAAAAAAAACGAAAACATTTTTTGTTATAAGGTTTCGTGAACGTCGACTGGACTTTATTAAAAAGTTTTGAAAAAAAAAAAAAAACAATTTTATAAATACTCTTATTCATTTTATCTCAATCAAAACTTATCAATTGAAGGCAAGGCCCAAACGGCCAAGCTCTGCGAAGCAAAAATGATTTTTTTAAATAAATTAATCTAGAGATTTTCTGTAAAGGAATTATTAAATAATAAATTATAAGATCATTGTAAGAATTATTGTTTTTTTTTTTTCTTATAAGTGTTTTTTGAATTTTTGATTCCCTCAAGCCAGTCCAAGTATAAGAGAAATTTTTCTTTTTTTTACCTTGCCAAATTCCTCATCGGCTTCTTGGCGTCTTCTTAGTTTTTCTTTTATAAATGCTTCCATTCCTTTTGTTTTTCTATATTGTGGATGTGATGGGTCAATATTATATAAATGTGATGTATATATAGCTGAGAATCTTTCATCGTTGACGTTAACCTGAAAAAGTGTATTTTGAAATTAGAAGAGAGGGACGGGAATCCTCCAGGGAAAACAGCAGCCAGGAGTTTTTGAAATATACATGTTCCTAGTTCCTATATAGACGGGTAGGTAGTTTATACCCGGTATATTTATTTTTGGCTAATATAAAGAAATATGTTAGTGTCTCGTTTTCTTTGATAAATAACTTCGAATTTGGACCAAATATCTCTAAAAATGACGAAAATTTTAAATATCCTGTACAATATACCCGTAATTAATATTTGAACAAATTAAATCGTATGTTTGAACAAACAAAAATTATCAATAATTTTCAACAATGAATTAAATTAAGGTTTTGCCAACATAAAATATAAAAAATAACTAGGGCCTATACCTTTGTTAATTATTTCCACCGAAAGACAATTTATTTATCTTACCTCAAAATTATCCTCGACATTTTCAATTTGTTTATTTTTCTTTTTATTTCGCTTTTTTTTACTTTTCGATTCATTATTACTTTCTTCAATTTGTTTATAATTAAAATGTTTTCTCTCATCGACATCCTCAGCTAATAAAAGTTCCAATTCGGCGGCTTTTTGTCTGCTCTCTTCGGATTCATCGTCTTCTTGGTTGGCTTTATTTTTCTTCTTCTTCTTTTGATTATTTGGCTTTTTCATATGCTCTAATTCATCTTTGAAATAGGAATCATTTAAATCTACGTCTGAAGGAATATCATTATCATTATAGAGATCATCAGCATCTTCGCCTTCTTCATCACTTCCTTGCAGTTTGTCCTTAAAAAATGAAAAATGAATGCTTATTAGAAAATCTATTTAAGTTAAGAGAAAAAGTTAAAATTTTATTATATTTAAGGGGGTTCAGGAGCGACGTCTAAACGTACTTGAAAAAAAAAAACTAGACTATTATAAGGAATTTTTCAATGCGGTTTTTTTTTTAAATGAATTAAATTCATAAGAGATTATTGCAACATCGAGCTATAATTTGTTTAATGACTTATTAAAAAAATTATCGTAATTAATTTTTTTGTTATCAAGCAAATACAAAAAAAACAATCTGTCCCAATAATCTTTAATTTTTTTTTAAATTTAAAAATGAATTTATTGTTATTATTAATCACATATTAATTAAGAAATTTTTAAAATAAGCTTAGATGATTTATTTAAAAATCAACTGTCAAATTAATTCAGCATTCTTGCAATAGATGGCAGGCTAGTCTAACAGCTGATCCCCTAATAGCCTATATCTGGCCTATATTTATATATTTTTATGCTTTTATAAAAGATACATAATATTTAATAACATTTATTGTTAAAAGATCAATGAAAATCAACCAAATGCATTAAATATTATTAGCTACCATTCTGACATCTCTAGGCAAATTTTTGAATTACTTGATTTTTGGGCATACTTTTTATGACACACTACGCCATCTTATCGGGGAAAACTTGCGTAACCACTTCGCTCCCGTTGCCCCTTAATCTAGTGGATTATTTACTACTGGTATTTATGAATGCAAGTAATGAAAAATTTATGAAGAATAAATGGGAAAGAGCAACAAAAGTAATTTTTCTAGAATAGAAATTGCAAGTTTGCCACCCGAAATAAATTGTTTTTGTTACCTTTTTCTCTATTTTCTCTTTCTTCTTCTGGCGTTTCTTCTCCTTTCGCTTCTCAATCATTTTCTCGAAAGGTGTCAGAGTCTTCATTTGATCTTCTTTTAATTTCTCTTGGACGAGTTTTTCATGTCTCTCTTTTTCTCCTATGTCCCATGTGATTTCCATTTCAATTTTATTCCTTTCTTTTTCCTGTTCTTTATCTTCAATCTCTTGGAGTAGAGCCTTGTATTTGGCTATTGAACTTTCACGCTTGGCTGTTTTGCTTATATTTTTATCTAAAAAAAAAAACATCACTAATGAAATAAAGTCAAGTAAAAACTTTAGCGAGGTGGAAATAGTCTAAACTCAACTCACCTTTTGCTTCTTCTTCTTCTTCTTCTCCTTGCTGTTCTTCCTTTTCCGATTCATCTTCACTTGACGAAGACGCAAGATACACCTTGACCTCCTCATCGGTATCATCACCAATATCTTTCTTTTCCATTGCCTTTTCCATTACCTTCTGTAGGAGTTTTTTTCGGTGCGGATCCGTTTCGTCCCAAGTCAAATCAACTTTGGCATGTTGAAGGGCGGTCGTTGTAAACAAATACGGTTCATATTTCCCATGTTCCGGTAACGAATCGCAAATTTCCCGGGGCTCTTGATCAAAGGTCATCTCCTCGGGAATGAAACGAAGATCAATTTTTGAGGCGGTACTTTCATATTCAAGGCCATCACATTCCGAGTAGATGGCATCTCCGGTGGCAGCCGAATCACACTCGATAACAGCATAGAAATATTTTAAACGATTCAATTGGTATTGGCGTAATTTTTCCATATCCATTTCATCCTTATCCTAAAAATAAATAATATTTTGGCTGTTGGAGAGAATTGTTTTCGGGAGAGTAGAGGTTGTGAGATGTAGGAATACAACTTTTTGTTTTTTGTCCAAATACACAACAGTTGCTCCGTATATCAAGAATAACATTATTTTCTTTTTTTAAACAGTTTAATTAAAGGATATAACACGATGTCAAGGGCTACTCGAAAACCGTGGTGAGTGTATTATATATATATAAAAATTCCAAAAAAAATTTTTTATTTCCTTATTTCTAGTGACATTTCAGCCAACCAGGGAACATAACAGGTCAACAAAAAAATTTTTCTTGGGTTTCTGTTCTAATGCCGGATTTCTGAATCTAGACACCGAAAAACACTTAAATTTCCATTTTTGGCTTTTAAAGTTTGCTTTTCTTTAATACTAAACAATCCTTACAAACATAAAAGAAATATTCATTTTTAAACTTGATTTATTGTACATTTATATGCTATTATTTATCACAAATCTTTAATTAAAAATCTGGTGGGAGTGTCGCACAGCACACAACTTTCTCTTACCTTCGGTAATCGAAAGTTGAGTTCTGTGCTTGTCACGCCATATTTTTCTTAATGTAAACTTTGATGGTTCAAACCTAGAATATTTCCAATAAAGATATTCATTTTCTTTTATAAAAACAATGAAATAATCACAAGTAGAAAACGCATGGGTGGGACTTAATATTGTCCCTCACTGTACAGTGGGTGGGTTATGTTACTGTACAGTGGGTGGGACTTAATATTGTCCTGACTGTACAGTGAGGGACAATATTAAGTCCCACCCATGCCTTTTTGTACTTGTGATTATTTCATTGTTTTTATAAAAGAAAATGAATATCTTTATTGGAAATATTCTAGGTTTGAACCATCAAAGTTTCCATTAAAAAATATATAATATTTCTTTAAAAACAAGGAAATAATCACAAGTGGAAAAAGCATGAGTAGACTTAATATTGTCCCTCACTGTACACTGGTTGGCCGAAAAGTGACTAGAAATAATAAATAAATAAACTTTTTGGAATTTTTATATAATACACTCATCACCGTCTTCGAGTAGCCGTTGACATCCTGTTATATCCTTTAATTAAACTGTTTATAAATATGTTTGAATCCTCATTCTTTTCATTGTCCCAAATTCGACAATTTAATTTCATCAATCAATAAATTTCATTTTAAATTTAAAGGACCTCCCCCTTAAAATTGAACAATTACTTACATCATCATTTTGATCTGATTCCTCGGATTGTTTAACCAACTCTTTCGGCCCATGAAGATTTTCTTCTTTCATCCTTTCGAGGCCGAATTCGGAGGGATAAACCTATAAGATATTAAAAATTTTTTAGATAAGTCAATTCAATTAACAAGTTTAATTATTATAAAAAAAAATTGAATTACTTTAATGGATTTAATGCTGCCATTAGATGGAATAAATGAATTGAACAAAACCATCAGATCTTTGGCTTTAATTCGATCCCAATCCATATTGCAAAGTGCCAGCCTGGATGTGCTCTCTTCAGTGGTGCCTGCGTCCTTGTCCAGTTCACCCCAGTGGTGTTCGATTATTTCTTCCTCTGCTCAAATTAATCAATCAAAAGAATTAGTATTTAATTGGAAAATAATATTTTTATGCTAACTATTATAAAATAAGTATCTCTAGTTGTAGCTCGAAGAAATAATTCGAATGCTTACTAATTGAGAAGTGAGAAGAATGAAATAATAAAAAAAAATTAGTTGCAACAATTTCTTGAAAAATGTGATTACGCTTGCGGTGCATAAAAACCGTGTCAGTTGCCTCTTCTCCGATTTTGCTTTCATTCGGATTACAGCTACAGGGAGCTCCAAATAGAGACACTTATTTTTTAACCACCCGTTATATGAAATCATCAACAATTTTGGAATATATATATTCTTTGCTATATATATGCATTTTTGCCTGTCAATAATTAAGAGGGCGGTAAAACTGTCAATTTTGTTTACTTATTATTTGTATCATTTAAGAGCCGTCACGTTTACAAGATATATATATATATATAATTGTACATACCTTCTGAAGACGAATCATCCGATGAACTATCCGAAAACAATTTCCCTTCGCCACGTGCATAGTCTATAGATGGATCATGTAATCTCTTTTTAATCTTTTCTGGTATTTTATTTTTTGTGTTTTTTATTAACGAATCATTTTTAGTTTTTCTATCTTCTTTTTCTATATTTTTCTTTCTTTCTTTTTTTCCATCTTGTTTTTCTAATAACTTTTCATTTTCCTCTTTGATTTCAACATTCATCATTCATTTCCTCTTTCTCATCATCATCTGGTATTTTATTTTTTGTGTTTTTTGTTAAAGAATCATTTTTATTTTTTCTTTCTTTTTTCCTATCTTGTTTTTCTAATACCTTTTCATTTTCCTCTTTAATTTCCTCTTCATTCATTTCCTCTTTCTCATCTTCAGAGTGTCTCTCATTTTCATCAACATCATCATCATCATCATCTTATCTGATGATGATGTTGATAGATCATAATATTTCTTGAGATTTTCTGAAGAAGCAAAATGATTAGGCTTCCCACGTTTGTCTACTAAAGAAGTAACTTTAAATTTCTTATCATGGAACATGGATTGAAATCTTTTATCAATTTTTACTTTCTTTATTGTTTTTGGCACTCTTTTAAATTTCGGATCATTTAATACGTGAGCAAATCTTGGGTCCTTGGATAAATCCATCTAAAAAAAAATTATTGTTAATATTTGGGTGATTATATTAATAAATGAATATAAATAATATTCAATATTTACCTTTGTAATTATTTAAAGAACTGACAACGATAAATGAAATATTAAAATAAATAATTTTATGAACTTATGAACATATGATTTGTTTTGAAAATTAAAATAGCAGGGAAGAAAAGTGAAATTTTCATTTGCATTTGCTTTTCACATGGGCTGACATTTCATATTCGAGTCAGGCTGCCAAATTGAAAAATTAAAAATATATATATATTTATAAATATAATATCAATTAATTAATATAATATTATAATACAATATTGATATTCCTTTGATTGATACTGGTTATTTAAATCAGATTTAAATTTAAAAAAATAAAATGAGCATAACCTCTATTGATTTTCAGGCGGAATATTTAAATTGAATTGAAATGATTTTTTTCAAATTTTAAATACCAATATGAAATTAAGCAAGGATTTTGTCTTTGGAATACTTGGAGTATTTAATGAGGTAGAATACTTTTTTAGTTTTTCCAATTTTACCAAAGAAAAAACCTCTCGGTTATTCCCTGACTTTACATTATATGGGAAGACATGGATTATAAAAAAAAAAAAAAAAAACAAAAAATTCGTTAGATAAAAAAACATTTATTGACATACAATTTTGAATAAAAATAAATAATAGAGTAGAAGTTGATGAATTTAATGGTAGTAAGATGCGTGGTACGGTGAGTGGTATGGTGCGATGACTTTGGCGTAGGCGAGGCTTGGCACAGCCACTTTATGCACGACGGGAACAGGCGCCACCACAGGGTAGGCGATTTTGGTCACTGATGGGTAGACCGCCTTGTAAACAGGGTAGTGATGATTACTGTAGGCATACGAACTCGCATGGGAGTAAGCAAGAGGTAGAGCATGAACGGCAGGAACTGCGGCATGGACCGCAGGTAATGCATAGCCGCCGTAACCCAATCCAAAGACACCTCGTTTCTCTTTAACACCGTCGCTGTCGCCGGCAAATACCACCGTCGCCAGGCACACCAACAAAGCCAATCGAAACATTTTTTTTTTTGATTTGTGTGTTCACAAACAACTGATGGTCTTTCACTCATCGTCGTCGAATTTTATACCTTTATGCAAATGTGTCTCTGTGTAATCCGGCATTGTGTGTGGGGGAAATTGCCTCAACGCGTGCTGCTGGTGCCCACCTTCAATCGACAACCTTGGCCTCTTGGCTGCATGTCGATCCCTATCTTTAGATTGTTTCCCTGAGCGCAAAAACATGGAAAAAAAAGTAAACAAAGAAATTCCTTCCAAATCTTTGCTAATAGAAATAAACAACCAATTCATCAGCTGTTTTCGACTACTGAAATCATTTTAGTAATTATGTGAAAATTAGAAAGATACAAGTTTTATGCTGGGCGCACACGGTCGATTTTTAGTCAAGCAATGGGCATAAATGCCTTAAGTTCAATGAAGATGCGCACACGACACAACTGCAGATCAACTCGATTTTTGTAATCAAATGCGATCGATTTGCGGCGGACCCTCACCTTTTCTTAATTATGAGAAGCTTCGCCCCCCTGGACCCTCCTCAGCTGGCTCGGGCCCGCCTGCATCGGAGCCTCGCCTTTTCTTAATTATGAAAAGGAAATTATTATTATTATTATTACATTCCAATCCAGTGCCTGCTTGAGGATTTGTTTACATTATGGAATACACAAATGAAAAGAATATATATATATTTCCTATTGGAGAAATCGAAACTTAAAGAATTAATAACTCAAAAAGTTATAGGAATTTCGGGATGAAAATAATTTTCCTGTAATTTCGAGAAGGTCCTCTTTATGCATAAAAAATTGTATTTCAAAATTCTAACGGGAAGTTGCCTAAATAGAGCGTGACAGACAGACGGACATTAGCGAATTATATATATAGATATATAATAAAGAAAGTCTTCCTATTTAACATGTTTAGCGGTAAATGTCCAAATACAGATAAAATGAATTTAAAAGTTGAGTCGATATCGATCCTGCGTGGGCATATAACACAACTAAACAGTGGAGTTGGGCATAAATTGATTATGCATCACGATTTTAAGCCATTCCAACTAAATAGTTTAGTCGATTGAAAATCGATCGAAAAAGAAAAAACCCAAAAATGTAATTAATAATACTCTTTTAAATTATTAATGTGGTTTTGACATTTCTTCAAAATTTTCGTTTTTTTTTTTTACATATATCTCGTCCAAATTGGCTTATCGCCACGTTTTTTAGGGTATTCAAGGAAAATGAGGGAGTATTTTCCCTGAAAAAGTTGCCAATATTAATGAACTCGCTGATCTCGCGCCGAATTTATTTGAAACGTTCAAATTAAAAGAGAGATGATACCCTTATCTTATGTCTAATCAATCAACAAAATAAATATGTCTTTTTTGAAATAGATAAATAATACATAACCTTTCCAAGGAAATAATTTCAGGAAGGAAAGGAAAAGTAAAACAAAAACAGAAGAGGAAATGTAAATGATTATAAAAAAAAAAAAAAAAGAGGATTTAGTTAAGGTCAAAAAAGACACTTTCTCATATAGTAAAAAAAAAGATGGTAATTAAATTACAAATTCTAACAAAATTTAAAAATAATCAATTATATCTTCATTAAAAATATTAAACATTTTCTAAAATAATAAATTTCTAAAAATTAAATCTCTAATTTGACTCTATTGTTGTATTAATTATTAAATATTAAAAAAAAAGGGGGCGTGGCAATAGAAGAGAGCAACAGACACCGAGATCAGTGCAGTTAATCAATGCCAAGTACAGCTGAAACTCGAGTGGGTGGCCCCGAAAAACCTGCTCGTGGAACGTCCCATCGATACTACTGGTAAATTTATTAAACATATAATAATTTGATGAACTTTCATAATTTGATCGATCGTGATGTTTTTTTTTCTTAAATCTATTAAACGCAAATAATTAATCGTTTCCGATCATTCGTTTACGTCAATAATGAACTCGTTTTAAATCACATTTGCAATTTGATAAAAATAAATGAAAAGGAGTTTACTTAAGAGAGAGAAAAGTTTAAAATATATGAATATTTACTATTGTTTTAATGTTTCTCCACGAAATTGGCTCATTATGCTAAACGAATATAAATGGAGAGGTACAAAGAGACCCTTTCACTTGGTCTAATTGTCTCCATGAAATATTTTCTGTTGATTATTTTTTTTTTAAAACTTGCACGCACTCTCTTCTTGTCCATTTTCCAAAGACAATGGTCTTTTCCCAGGCGATTTCGTTGTCGTCTGGGAGCCAGCAATGTCCGCCTCTATTTTGTAATAGCTTATTAATTCATACTCTTATGTTTTATGGGTAAATTAAATTGCATTTAAAAAAAAAAAAAAAAAAAAAGAAATTAATGCTAAAAATGAGTGAATTAAATATGAGAAGTTTCCTAAAATAATAAATATCATAGTTAGGACTGGTAGGTTACTTAACAAGCACAAATTTAGTCTCCTTATCCTATTCATTTCGCCTTTATGAACTGTTATTATTTGTCTTGAATATGGCTTTTGAAAACGTTGAAGACGATTTCATTGAATTTTGGATCTCTTCGTAGAGGTGGCCGTCGGTCTTTTTCTGTTTAGGCGCCTGCCAGAGATGACTGTAATCGGTGCCGCCGCTCTCTGCGTCGTTTGCAGATGCCGGAGAGCCGCCTTAAATTCCTTTGACGAATCCAAACTTGCTCAGATTCGGAGGGAAATTAAACTGAATAGTTTCCTTTCCTTTTCAACTATTGGAATCTCTTCCTATAAAAAAAAAAAAAAAGAAAATCATATGATTTAAACTGACAGTTGATTCTCGCGACTGTGAGGCAGCCAAAAGAAATACTTTTAAATTTCCAGGAGACGTTTAGTGCATTTTAGCTCCATCTTAAGTCTTTCTATAAATTTAATCGAAATGTTTATTGTAATTAAATGTAAATGTAAATGTAATTAAATTTGTTATTAAATTTTATAAATCGATTAAATGATAATATCATATTTAACATGGATTTTTTGTTGGTGGACCATTGTTC